>JANTPZ010002299.1:0-17655 GCA_025593235.1 Vachellia pachyceras
AAAGGAGGCAGCAGCAGCGAGAATGGAGATGAAGAGAGCTACCAGCAGATTTCCCTTTTCAAGCATCAAGGGCATATGTGTCTTTTCTCTCCTGAAATTAATTGCACAATGGTATCTTGGGACTGCTGGTTAATTATTTAAAAATCTGGGACCAATTGTTAAATATCTCTCTTGTGTGGGACTGGAAACTAAATCTCCCTAAAAAAAATTAGAGACAGACACGGGCAAAGGCGGTGGGAGGGGTATTATATATACACCCCTCCCCCACCCAAATCACAACATAACACACACAAGCACATCCGGCGAGAGAGAGAAAGGGCAGGGAGAGGGGAAAGAGAAGAGGAGAGAGTTCTGAAGGAATTTTCAAGCTAAAAGGTTATGCTTTCAGCATTATTTAGGTAAGTAAAATGACTTATTTTTAATATAGTTTATTCATGAAAGTTATTCTAAATATTTTTCTCTATCTAATGGTAATAATATCATATTGATTAGAGAATATTTTGGTATTTAAGTTTTTACATAGTTAGAGTTTTATTTATAGAAGACTATATAATAATAGCTATATTTTGATAACCATGTTTCACATAGTTAGATTTATTTATTAAACATATGAGGTATTTTAGGAAATTATTTTATATAAGGTTTTTAATATATAAAGTGTTCAAAGTTATCAAAAGTTGAGACATATAATTTATTTGAGATTGTTAAAGATAATAGAGAGTTTATGAAGGAACAGATATTTTAATTAAGGTTTATATAGGTAATGGTGAATTTCTAATGATCTAGTTTTGTTATTAAAGTTTAAAAGTAGAATTTGGAATTTTAGTAAAATTATATTATTCCAATATTTAGAGATTTAAAGGGAAATAAGATATTTCATAAATATTTGGGGTTTTTATGAAGTCAGAATATTTGAGTAATATTAAAGAAATAAACTAATATGTGGTGATGCATAATTGTGTAGACTAATCGTAGAGATTGTTGGTATTGGGCACGAGATTACTATTATCATAGTATTTCTTTGCTGGATAAGAGGTAACTGCTTTCTACTTATTATGCATACTTGGGACATGTCTGGTGAGTGATTTTGAATTGATTGTGATGAAAATAACATTATTTGATAAACTGTGTGTTGATAATATTGAGAATATATTGTGTAGTTTGGAGTTAAAAATTGAATGTGGTATAATGGCAACGTTTGCATATGGTTGTGATATATGTTTTCTTGATTTGATAGAAAACCCTGAGTTTCAAACTATTGATTGAAACATGCCAGTGATTATTAATGCGTGATTACATATTGATGATAAATTGTGGATGTTCCTTTTCTGGAATGTTATAAAGAGATAATTGTGATATTGGGAGAGGAGGATATGGTTATTGATGGGAGATTTATTAAAGAGGAAATAAGGGGGTGAATATTCGGCATGCCAAAGAGGAAATAAGGTTGGAGGACTTCCGTGCCGAAATCCGGAAGCTCCTATGCCCATCATCGAAGGACATTCCGTGCTGAAATCCGGGTGTTCCTAGGTTGTGACGATGGGGGCTTATGACACCCCTGTGATATGAAAGGGGGAACCCATGGTCCGGTCTTGTGCTCTGTGGTACTTGGCCAGTCCACATCACTTACCGGTGAGCTTGTTGAATTGTACTACCAGTTACAT
Source organism: Vachellia pachyceras (assembly GCA_025593235.1). Classification (NCBI taxonomy): domain Eukaryota; kingdom Viridiplantae; phylum Streptophyta; class Magnoliopsida; order Fabales; family Fabaceae; genus Vachellia; species Vachellia pachyceras. The sequence continues at coordinate 1,665 of JANTPZ010002299.1, forward strand.
GGGACAGTACTAGCCCATGGGTTCAGTCAGAGGAAATAAGATTGGGGAGAAATAAGGGGGAAAACAGAAAGAAAGAAAGAAATACAGTGCATCTTTGTGTAATGATCTCCTGTATGATTTCATGATGATGTTGTGATGATGCAAGACTGAAATTCGTGTGATTATGAATTGATAGATGTGTGTGATGATGTGGTTATGTGGATGCTGTTCTGATTGATCTTGGTGATCTTAATAATAATAAATATATTAATATTGATATTTATGTATTATGTAAAGCGGATAATTGTGAATTATTAGAAATATTTGATATTACTTGTGAAATTGTTTTCCTATACGCAATTAGTTCTTTATCTCTCATTGACACTCGCTTGTATGCCTTTTAAGTAGAAATGCTAGTTACTGAGACTCTTGTCTCATTATATCAATTTAACATCTTTTCAGGTGATAAATGTCATGCTGAATAATCGGGGAGAGTTATGAGGCTGCAAGATATTCCTGAATATCTATGTATCGCCTCTTTTATTTATGTGTTGACTGCTGTATATTGCCATATAGGGATAATTTTGCAAAACATGTATTTTTGCGTAAATTTAGAAATTTTTTTTAAAAAATAATGAATCAGAGTTGCACAACGGAAGCCGGAACTTTATATTCATGTTAGATTTAAGTAAGTTATTAAATATTGATTATACTTTGATTAATAACTTGAAATGAGTTAAGTTTCCATATTAAAGTAGGGGTTTTCCAGATATTCTCTTGGATCCAATCCTTTAAGTCGCTGCTAAAGAAATTACCATCATTTCTACCCAGTAGTAGCTTGTTCCAGATTGTTACAGCTCCAAGGCAATCTCTTAAAGCATGGATGGTTTTCTCCCTCTCCTTTTGACAAACAGGGCATATATCAGACTCACCCCCATTAGCTTGTCTGCTTTTTTGTTGCTAACCTATCATGAGATAAAAGCCACATAAATGATCTAATCCATTCATGCACTCCCAATCTCCATATTGCTTTCCAAATTTTATTTACTGTTTCCCTTTCAAATCTTCTCAGCCATCTATAAGTGGAACTCGTTGTAAATTCCCCGTTACTCGAAAGCCCCTATTTGACTTGATCTTGGCCTCCATCAGCTAAAGGAGGCAGCATGCCATACATATGATTACTGATATGCTCAGGTAAACAAGTTCTGATTTCCTCTATATCCCATTCTCCTTCCTCATTCACAAGCACATTAACTTTCAGGTTTTCCTCAACTCTTCCCTTTTCTTAAACATACTCACGTAAATTTCCTATTCCATCTACCCATCTGTCAGACCAAACACAAGTATTAGCACCATCTCTTATCTCCACAACACAGATTTCTCGCACTATTGGCCACAACTTAACTAGTGCCTTCCACAATCTAGAATCACCAGGTTTTGCCTCAAATCTTCCATCCTGGAATTTTGATCTACCACACTTACCTTGCAAAACTCTCACCCACAGATCATTGAGGCTTTTTTTAATTTTCCATAGCAGCTTACACAGCAGAGCCTCATTCATATCCTTCAACGACATTAATCCCACCCCTCCATTTTCTTTTGGCTTGCATAGAGTACCCCACGACACTGCATGCCATTTCCGCTCCCCTCCTTGCTCTCCCCAAACAAATCTCCTATAAGCTTTTTCCAAGTCCTCTAATGTACTTTGTGGTATCCTGTCAGCATAGGATAGATTACCATAGGTGCAGCTACAGATTTTACCAATGTGATTCTCCCAGCTAAGGAGAGGCTACTTGCTTTCCAGCAACTTAGTCTCTTTTGCACTCTCGCCACTATCTTCTTATATTTTTCCTTCCACTTCCTCTGATACATAACTTTAGCTCCGAGGCACCTACCCAATTCGTTTACTTCCTTGAACTTGCATCTCGTACAAATTTCTTTCCCGGTCTGTCTCTTCACATTGGGTAAGAAGAAAATTTGTGTTTTGTCACCACTAATTGTATGCCCTGATGCCTCTCCAAACTCCTGCAAACAATTAAAAATAGTCTCAATTTGACTTGTTTCTGCTTCTACAAACAAAACTAAATCATCAGCAAACATCATATGTGATATTGTAGGTCCCTCTCTTACAACTCTCGCTCCTTTCCAATTCCTCTCTCTCACTTTGTCCAGGATTATATGTGTTAATTTTTCCATGTCAAGTACAAACAGATAGGGGGACACCGGATCTCCTTGCCTAAGTCCTCTCGTGGGTTTAAACTCCTCAAGCTTTTCTCCTTGCCATAATATACTAGTAATAGTAGTTGTAATATAGCTCATAACTCTTTCCTTCATCGGTTCAGGACAACCCATTTCTTATAGAATATTCTTCATGAATTCCCAACTTATTTTATCGTATGCTTTTTCCAGATCTACTTTTATCGCCATATAGCCTTTCTTTCATTGTTTCTTCTTCATAGAATGAATCGGCTCATTTACAATTATTATATTGTCTTGAATGTTTCTACCTGGTACAAAACTAACCTGGTAAAGAGACACCACCTTCGCCATGATCCCTTTCTTTGATCCCTCAACTTTGATCATGTTGTAACTCAGTCCTTTAATTTTGACTCGATGCAACTCAAACCCTATAGTTTTGACTCGATTGTAACTCAATTCCTGTTCTTTGATTTACTGCAACTCAGTCCTCATAGTTTTAACCATTTTATAATGTAGTCCATGATATTTTATTATATATATAGTATATTTTCTAAAATATACGCACTAAATTATAAAATTGTTAAAATTACAGGGACTAAGTTGTAATGAGTCAAAATTCAGACATTGAATTATAATTGAGTTAAAACTACAGAGACTGAGTTGTACTGAGTCAAAGTTTATAAATTGAGTTACAATGGATCAAAAATTGAGGGATCAAAAGACATTTAAATTTCATTTTAGGACCACAAAACATTTTAAAATTATATGAGCAAAATTTGATTAGTCACCTTCTCTTCTATGGACATATATCTTCATCTTGAATAAATCAAATTTTGGTTCCTCACTACGGGAATGACTTAGTTTACTCTGCTAAATCTAAATCTAATTTCATTGATTATTTGATCAGTTACTTCCCCCTATTTAACATTGAACAAATTTTTTCGTCGCCATTTAATTTTCTCAAATTTGACATCAAGATGTGACAATCTGAAGTCTTGCTTTTACATGCATACGCTCACATACTACTTTTTTTAGTGGAAATAGATATTGGGTTTATTTGGAACAATGTTTTCAAAAGTTAAACGCACGTTTAACAGTATGTCTTCGTAAACGAGATAATCTTCTCCACATATTTACCTCGGCTTGCGTAAAAGTATTTCTCAATCGTATTCCCAAATGGGCACATTATGTTTTACTTGAGAGTTATTATTGGCAATGACATTTTTATCTTATTTTCATGTGATTTATTCTAATATTTATACTATAATATTTATAAAATCACCTGGTATCTTCTCGTCTCACCAGAATATTTTGCGAGAGGGGTTGGCATATTCCATTGCCATGATCAATTAAAATAAAAACAGATGTACTAGGCTGCTCAGATAATTAAAATTGCAGATTGTGACACTTGTGTGTGCGCGAGAGAAGATTGTGGAATTAACCAATAAGAGAGACATTGCATGCTTTAAATTTAAAGTTTAACAGACGAATGGAAAGCCACCCTCAACCAATGACTTGGAGATATCCACATTATACTATTCACCACAATCTGCTTAGTTTTTTTAATTATTTTTATATATCTTTGGTTTTTTCTTTTGCCTAGATTAAACCAACACCATCGGTTTAAAAAAATGATACTAGGTATAGGAAAATCCTTTACCTCAGTTATGACCCTTTTAATTTAAAATAAAAAATGACACAGCTTTTTCATGAATAATTAGCTTTTTCTAAATCGTACGAGGAATTGATTAGTCCAATTTGTGAAACTGTTGGCAATGAGAGGCATTTCACTACGTACCACCGAGTAATTAAAGGTAGCCAAGTTCCCCCATTGTACATATATGCAAATGAATTAAGAATATTTAAATTTGAGGGAAATTTAATTAGAAGCTCCAACTATTGGACAAATCCCATAGACATTCAATGAATAAATATTAATATTGAAGATAATAACAAATTAAGTTATGAAAGTTTTTTTCACTATGATGAAGAAGTACATAAAATATTTATGTTATTGCGAGATGGATCACCATTGTGAATTGGTAGAACAGGCAAGATCAAGCTCAAAATTAAACAAAGCAAGCAACAAAAGGTGGGATTCTTTTCTGACTGGTTGATTATTCAAGAATGACTCTTCCATTTAATTATGAAAGTGTTAAAATATGATATAACAATATAACGCGGTACGCTAAAGATAGGATCAGACCAAAACATGGTCTTTAAGTGATAATTTTACGTGGCGATCCGTTAGGAAAAAAGCAAGTTCAGTGGAAGAGATATATATATATATATATATATGATCGCAGAATATCTGGATACAATATTTGCCAACCCATTTAATTTGTCGACCACCATCCATGGTTTGCTCACTGATCTGAATTAATGTATGTGACGATTTATGATTTGCAACGAATCAAGGCTTTTAAATTGAATAAACAAGTTGTGTGTGATTGTGTCTATGGTCAAGCTTAAAAGAGCAGCAGAAGTTATTCTAGTTTGCCCCAAAAAAACACCTAGTTTAATTTCATTGTGCTTATACAAAAATTACTAGAAAATCGCTGCTAAGGTTTTAAGAGAATAATGTAATGCTAAAAAGTTCTACAAGGAGTAATGAGCATGGAGCCGTTGTCAATTTTTGTATCGGGGTTTGTCATTGCGTGCATATTGCTTATTTGTTATGAGGTTTTTTTTGTGTGTGATTATATTCATTTATTCAGAGGGTGAAGCTTTGGAGTAACTGTAGAGTTGCTGCCATATTACTTAGAGGTCAGGGATTCAAATCTCAAATATAATCTCTCCACTTGTGGAGGTAAAACGATAGATATTTATCCATTTATAGACATCATTTGACAAGAACCTTATGCTCATTTTTGAGGATCTTACAATGATCTTCTCAGGTTTTGTTATCTGTTAAATTACTGAAGAGAGTGCCAAACAAGGCCTTGATGAAGCAAAGGGAAAGGCAAATGTTTTTACATATCAGATTTACAATATAAGCTGCAAAATTAACAGTGACATGTGCATGTACAGATTTTGATACATATATAAACATTAATAATATTTCCAATTGCATTATTCTAGATTCTCCCTTCAAGATTTTCAGTTCTTCCAGGAACATACAGCTAGAACAGGTTGAGTTATTCTGCGGAATAAATCCAAGTTGACAGCAGGTTATCATATGAGAACAACTAAAGTATGAATACATTAGGGACACACACACACACACACACAACAAGCAGCTTTTTACCATGAAATTCTCAATGTCATTTGTCATGCTTGTCTGCAGATTAAGGTTTAATTTTCGGCTGGAAACTCAACACATTTATGCACGTCACATGGATCGGCCTACCTCTTAAGCAAGAGTTTCCTGGTTTCATTGATGGTGAAGGTTTTCTTAACTATTCCTTGGTAACAATAATAAATGAACAAAATAAGTTCTTTTACAAAGATATAGCTCCGAAATTACATATATTCGATTCACTGACAATCTTACGTGGAGCCACCCGCCCGTCCAAATCTATTCTGACAAAAAATGGCAGCCGTCACAGGCATTATGAAATCTGTTGCTAAATTTTTAATTCATTCTGTTATTCTGACCCTTGAGGGTTGGAAGGGTTAGTCAAGCTTCTAAACCAGCCCAAAGAGTTATATACTATTTTTTAGTGTGATTATCTGACTGGACGAGTATTGTTGAATTAAATCTTAAAGATGTTTTTTTGCATTCTCAATATTCAAACTCGAAACACTGTATATAAGCAGACAAAGCTTCCTTCACTACAGCCAACTCTAATAAATAGGCAAAGAGTTACACACACACATTTGACTATCATTTACTATGTAGCGATTGGTTTGTTTTCTGCAGAGGTATTAGTCTACTTCCTTCTTGGAACATTCAGTGGGATTTGTGGAGGACAAAATGTGGAACATCACTTTCTGTTGTATATTTAAAAGGGTTAAAGTATGCTGCCCAATTAAAATTGCATCGGTGAAAAGCATGATGGAAGTGACCTACTACTGGTAAAGGAACCTATTAACAGTAGATTAGTAGGGTTCGGTATGGTATGTATATGAGTATGGATTTTGCAGTCCAGATTCATCAAGAACCCTAAACAAATCTTACTGTTTAAAGGTTACAGCAGGATGGTCCTGCAGAGATTTGCTTCAAGTTGATGATATCCACATGGCCTGGTCCCGGAAACACAACACACACACACACAAATGGCTATATTAACTCCTACTATATATATGTGCTTGTTTAAATCTGTCCTTTTCGATGCCTGAATGTGTGTATGCATGATAGTATCTGATAAAAGCGAGTCTGAGATAGCTAGTAATTAAGAACTTCGTATGATAAGCAACTTTTTGGGTGGTCCTATTTAACTCTTCGATAATAAAAAAACGTATATAAATGTATATATATTGTTAGGGTTCTTGAACTCTTTATTATGGCCATTCTTTCAAATTAGGAGGCATTGAGAGTAAAGTAATGAGGAAGTGATCATAATCAAATCCGAAGAAAAGAGTTCCAATAATAAGTGGACAGTATAAATATGCTCCCATCTCCATTTGAACTTATTATCTGCTGCCACTAATTGTTACGAGGCTCTTTGGTGATTTCATTTTTTCCTGACGACCTAACAGTGATTTCCGCAAACGAATTTAAGGAACAAGATAATGACAACTTTCGGGCCACTCTCTCATGCATGGTCCAGTGCCTCTACGCATGTTTAGGAAAAATCACGATGCATTACCACGTTAAGTACTGTATCTCCATTTTATACGGGTCGTTCAAACACTCAACAGTGTTAAACATCATCTGGGTAGAAACACTAGGTAACCATGCATTGAAAACCAACTTTCTTGCCCCTTCATAGTTAGTATATGGATGCATATTGAACAGAAACAACCTTTGGGAAGGGAAAGAGATAGTTTCATACATGTGAATTAGGAATCAGCAGGAACGGGGGTCATCCAACATGCCATGTGACTAATGATCCAAATACATAAATTCTTTCCTCTCTGAAACATAACTCTTCTTTCAGTTGGTATATTTATGGATGTGTTGTATGTGTATATTTATTTAATTTCTTTGCATATATTGAGCGATTCTTGTGTGCATTACAATTAAGAAAAAAAAAATTGGTACCTAGCCAGCCGCACTTAAAAACGAAAATTGTATAATGGCAAAGCAAAAAAGCAAATCTAGCTTTTTCATCTCTCATTTAGGGTCAAGTAGAGGTCCACCCCATGTTGATTCCACTTTGTATTGATCCATACATATAGTCCTTTAATTATTCAAACCTAGGAGTTGCTTTCATGTTAATAGATCAAAACCCAGTTAAATAATTCTTTTCCGCTTCAAGTTCAACCAATATATAAATACCTCTATAGTCAGCTTCGAAACCACTCATCCATCCATCCAAACCTTCTCTCTGAACCCTAAATCACACCACCCTCTTTAAACTCTCACACAGATCTTATAACCATGGCGAGCAAAACAAATATAGCGATATTAATCATCGTCTTCTCGAGCTTCTTCTTCATGAGTTTGGAGGCACGCATGATCCAAAATCGGCCATTGATACATACGAATGTCAGTAATAGCCTGCGGCTTCTTCATCAACTAGGTTATTATGACCTTTCGTCGAAGCAAACGATGATACGTGGTCGAGTTATGGAAGACGTTGGTCATGAAGATAGACCATCTCCAGGAGGACCAGATCCTAAGCATCATCGTGATTCACCAACAAAGCTAAGTCGTACTAGAAATTAACTAGCTAGGTTCTTCTGTGCTTTCCTTGGAGAGCTTGCAGGTGTATGTTGCCCACCTGAAAAACCTAAATCTGCGAGCATACCTGCTTTCGGATCATCGTGTGTTGTTGTTGCTGGTGGTGGAAGGGGTACGTGCGTAGGGAGTGTGATGTTTATCTTAGGTTGTCTGCATCACTACTGTACTCAAGTTCCTGTCCTCCTTTGCTTTATTTTGCTTTCTTGTTTGATTTTTATTTTCAGACCTGGTGTCTAGTTGAGTTAAGAAAGAGGCTTTCGTTGTTATTAAGTGCCAGAGTTTTTGTCTTGTGCGTGGTGTTTTTGCTTTTGTTTTATCTAGTTTTTGTCTTGTGCGTGGTGTTTTCGTTGCTGCTGCATTACTGATATTAATATATATATATAAAGTTCTTTTTTACTAAAATACAAATCTTTTTATGGACTTGAAAACCTTAGACCAGGGAAATTTTATATTAAATTTATTTTTATGAGTTCGATAATCTTCTGGTAAAAAACTCAATGATAATAAAATTTATGAGTATTTTTATTTATAACCTCTTTTTATCTCAACGGTGTTAAATGTTCATGGCAAAGTCATATTCATGCGTGTGATCCACGAACGACCTTCCACATCAAAGGATTTTGAGAGCAGCTAGGGGCCATTGTGATATCATTGAGACCCACACCGGTTCTCTTCTTTTAAAATGGAGAGGCAGACCAGAATGGTCTGAAATTACAAGTGAGTGCAATATCGAATCCATAATTTCTCATTTATAAGAGAGCTTTCATGCCATTGACGTTAAGTTGCGAGTCCATTGTCAGAAGTTCTCCCCATGTATGTGGCCTTAGTCACACTATATAACTAACACTTTCCATAGTGTGTGTCTATATATATATAAACACACACATACATATATAGGCCTATATATATATTTTACGTATGAACGAATCTTTCAAAACCTATCAACCAGTTGGATCCCACTACTTCACCTTTCACTCTCTTGGCCGGTCCATTCTCCGTTCAGGATTTTGTTGAATATCGGTTTTGATATCACTATTTTGAGACTCAAGAGCCTCAGGAAAAACCATATAAGTTGACTTAATATATATCACCTATTATATTAATCCGAAACCATAGAGCATAGAGGAAGCACTAGCAGTATTCTAATTAATATTAATTATAAGTTTAATTCACCACTTTGGTGAACAGAGTTTAAAACTCGAGGAAGCACTGGCAGTAATTTTCTAATAAAAGGCAACAGTACTTGGCTTAAATGCAACATTTAATATACTATTGCACGGACGATAATAACACAAGAAATGTGAAATGGCTAACTACAAAAAGAAACAAACACGGTCAACTTTCTTAAACTTGTAATTCCAAGCAATGTGAAATTGCCGTGCCTTATAGATCCAAGGTGTGTATATATGTATTTCTTCAATTATATTTTTGCTGCTTTCTTGCGTAATTGGATAGCCCTGAATCTCAGAAGAGAATTCGACAGAGGGTCAGGTTCAATTGATTCAGCTCTTGCATGACGAGTTTTCATTTGAAAATTATGGTTGTGGAGGAATCAATCTACTTAATTCTTTATAATTATTTTGGAAAACGTCTTGATATGATCCTGCTAATGTTATCTAATTGCGATTAGCTAGATAAGAGACCATATTGGGTCTTGGACAGCCGGGTTTACTTTAGTAATTGGAAAGTGCAGTGTGTTTGAAGCGAAAGAATGTGCACAATGGCTGAGATTGGACTGCGACGTCAAGTTAAATGCAATAATTTGATTGACATGCTTCTGTTTCATAACAAGAACAACCACTAGTTTGATGTTCATTCAGATTCATAATATATTAGGTTTTGATAGGAAGTTGAGACTGCAGTATACTCTAGAGACCGATGGATTGGTGGATTTAGCTGTAAGTTTACCAGGTTCCCCCTGCTATTGCAGAAGTCATTACAGTTATTCATGATTTAAAAATATGGTGGAACCGTGGCTATAACCATGTCATAGTAAGTACAAATTGTGTTAAGACTATTAACCTAGTTTCTAGGGGCTGCACTAGTAATCATCCCTTCAAGGGTATTGCAGAAGAGGCCCGTCAATTAATCTCTCGGAACTAGGATATTATTCTACGTCATGATATAAGGGAGAACAACTTTCTAAAAGATAGATTAGCGAAAATGTCTCGCAGTTTAATGGGGAACTTTTGTTATTATGACCAACCCCCTTTTGATATACAAGAAGTGGTGTAGGAGGGAAATATTGTGGATCTCTGAATTCTTTTATAATGTTTGGACCTTTTGAATGATATCCAGTTTTTACTAAAAAAAGAAAAGAAATAACGTGTCTTCTTTTTTTCCCTGCGGTATATGCCTTAGGGCTCATTCACTCCTCTTTGTTGGTGTATGAGTGTCCATTTTATTTTCAAACTTCAGTGGATTATAGAATCTGATCCCGTGCAGATGATAGATTTTGAAGTGAATCATATTAGCTTTGTGAACAACATGGCTTTTGCAGGTTTTATATTATATGTTGATGCATTGATATATGTGAATCAACAAGCATTCTTCTTTCTTCGCCTCTTCAATTCAGGTTTAAAACAAAGTAAGAAAATTACAAGTTTAAGTTGTCCTAGTTTTTCCAACTTATGTACAATTTAAGAAGTTATAAATTTTATTATATATTGTTGATTATTGATATGTTAAGGTAGAAGATATAGTCGCTTGGGCGATCATTGCTTTTTATGAAGGGTGGCAAAGCATTATATATATTTTTTTGATTGGCATAGACATTCTTCTATCTGTTTGATGCAATTCAGATGTTAATTGTGAACATTTTTTATAGTGGAGATTCAAATTTTAGTTAAGGTATTAAACTTACCACTAGATTTAAACCTTGTTGGTTAATAAAATTCTTGAGGTATTGTTGGACACCTGTCCCAATGAAGATTCGAACTTTGGTTCGTCATATTATGATAACTAGTGTATTACCCGTGCCATGCACGGAATGAATGGATAATATTGTAACTATCAGTAAAAGTAAGGAATTATAATATGATAGTTTTTTAAAATGCAATCCTTATTTTATTACATAAAATATTTTTGACAATAATATTGGGTATTTTATTTGTATGACACATACTATTATATTTGATATTTTTATTTTAAATATAATTGTGGTACAATATAGAACTCACCATACATAAAGAACTCATCTAATATAGGTAAGCAAAGTGGATAATATGGGTGGAAGCTACAAGATATACAAAGTTACAAACTACGGTATCGTTTAAATTATTCAATTAATGTTGCCTTAAAATATATAAAAGTTAAAAAGGTTATCACTATTTGTATATCCAACAAAACCAGTGAGAGTTGTACATGCTATGATCCATTATGATCAAAGTGGAATTTTTTTTGAGGTATGTCCATTAAAAGGAATTTTATTTAAGAATTTTGACAATTTTTTAAATTATAGATTTATGCTTATAAAGTTTGAGAATTTCTTTAACTTAAAAAAATAAGTATATTATCTTGTGATGTTTGCTTAGGAGCCGTGTGATTTACACTTTATACTTAATAAATAACATTATCTATATAGTCTTGTAATCAATTTTATTTTTATATTGATGTCTTAAATTAAATTAGTTATATATGAATGTATGAAAACATATTATATGACAAATATTTCTTATTTTAAGAATATTCAAATTTTTCATTACAAAATATTCAAAACTTTTCAATTATAAATATTTAGTTTAAAAGTTCAACAATTGTTCGTCCTTTTATAATACTTGCTTGCGACCCGTGCGATTTTCAAATTTTTATTTTGATATTAAATTAATTATGAATGCATTCAAAGCATACCATATATAATAAATATTTATATTTTTTAGTTATGAATATATGGTTAAAATATTATGAATTTGTTTTACTAAGTGAGAAAGCAAACATATGACCCCATGGTATACTACTTGCATTTTTTAAATAAATTCTATTATTTATATCTTGACTTGCTATATAAAATTAATATTGAACTTATTCAAAATATATCATATAGAGCAAATATTTCTTAGTACATGCTTAAAACATAAAGTAGGGACCAAAACATGCCCTTACTTGACACATGGAGTGTATATGGGTTTTGTTACATATAACTTCCCACTACTTATCATAAAAAATGTAACTCCCCATTACTTACAATGAAGAATGTAACTCCCCACTACTTCTTCCATGATGAATATAATTTCCCACTACCTCCACTACTTGCATAGAATTTCCTTTTTTTTAACTTCAATTAAAAATTATTTTAATAATTTATTATAAGTAGTATTGGAAACATTAAAAAAGTCACATTATATATTTGTAACTATGAAAGGATGAAATTGTCCAAATAATAAAAAAATAATATAATACCAATCATTACTCAGTTGGAATAAAATAACATTATATTATCTAATCAAAAATTGATTATAAATTAAATTTCTAAATATTAATATTTCATTTAGCATGAATTGAATAAAGTAGATTATAAACTAATTTTTTTAGATAAGTTAGTTTATGCAGCATGAACATGGTTGTTAGAAGGATAAAATAAATCATTTAAAAAACTTTATATTCTCTTACTTTTTATGCAGTAAAGTAAGTATATTATTTAAATTGTAAATTGAAATGAAAAATTTCAAATAAAATACAACTCTATGTTGAAGACACCTACTTAGATTGCACTCACAAACACACTATAGGTCCAGAAGAAGTATGCTATCCTCCTCCAATCATCCATCATCAGGAACTCTCAACAACAGACAAAGTTGGTTGAGAGGAAATATGCGATAGCAGTTGGTTCATTGCAATTTTAATAGCTTTCGACGTAAATAATTCTTATAAAATTACATTTGCAAAACCAATCATAAAACCCATGTAACTCCGCAAATGGAATAGGCAGGCAAACCTCATGAGAAAATGTTCCACATCTAGAAACATAGGATTAACCATTCTAAAAGACACAAAGACGGGTAAAAAACACATAAGCATAACATATAAAATGAAATAAGGTAACATGTCATATATAACATTATGCCTAATGGAAAAATGCATTTTAGAAGTTTACTCGGCATCACATAACTCTATGTCAACCCTATGTTGAGGATGCTCACTCACAATGCACTCATCATGATCCCCGATTGCAGTAAATAATCATATGACATCTGTAAATGGCTTACAAGTATGAGTCAATAAAAATCAAATGCAAGTATATAACACTTAAGCATCCAGTTGGAATAGTGAACTAACCAACTAAGAAATGGTCATCAAATTTCGAGGACAAAACATGAGAAAAAGAAATGAATGAAAATCCAAATCGATGAATGTCTCCATTATTAGAGAAAAGATGAACTGAGGTAGAGAATAAAACGTTTGTTCTATAATGTTGACTTGTTACCCTGTAAGAGTTAGTGACAAATAACACATAAAAGTATGCAATAACATATGTCATTCATTCTCTAAAATGATTATTGTGGTGCTGAACAAATGCACCGTTAACGGTTGCATGTATATTATCACCCTAAACCAAATTAGTAATTAGCACTAAAAAAATAAGAAATTGTAGGAAGTAAATTAATAATCATTCCTTACAACATTATCTAACAACAGCATATCAATTAATGGAATCATTTCCTGTGAATATCGATCTGGCATGATCCACATTCGAACAACACAAACCTTTTTCCTCCAATTTTGCCTGCTAGGGTTGATAGCACGAACAGGATTAAATCCGATTCCCATGACTTAATCATGCACTCCCCATAAAGCAAAAAACCAAGGCACATATCATGTTTACCTTGTGTCTTGCAAACCACCTATTTATACATACTGTGGGTATACTTGTTGGTGTAAGCATAATTATGTGTACTATTTTTACTACGTTTATAATTGATATTGTGGATATACAAGTGCGGGTCAACACAACTCCAATGCAATCATATAACACAACAACACCCAGTTGAAATGGTAATCTTACCAAAGGTCATCAAAAGTCATGGACAAAATCTGAGAAGAAGAAATGAATGAAAATCCAAATGGATTAATGCATCCATAATTTTGTATCTTGCAAAAACCCAACATGCATATCATACTCATTTTGTGTCTGCAAACCACCTATTTATAGAAGTTACGAATAGTTCACTCCCTCCTAATTGCATCATTCAAGGACACCCACTACATCCATTATCCAAATAACTACCCACTATATAAGATGAAAAAGGTCCATTATGCAAATAACTACCCACTACCTAATATGAAAAAGGTAACTCCCATAACATGTCTTGAAGAAGGTAACTCCCTACTACCTAATTGAACATCCATTATGCAAATAACTACTCGCTATCTAAGATGAAAAAGGTAACTCCCATAACATGTATTGCAAAAGGTAACTCCCCACTACCTATTTGAAACCATTTATTATGCATTTGAAAATGCATACACCAACAACTATTTTTCTTTAAAATATAAAAATGAAATAAATACTTTTGTAGTTATACGTCTCGTATCATACGTCCAAATTTTTATAGTATATGTGGGTGTTCGCAGCACTATGATTATTTGTACTATTTATACTACGTCCACAATTTATATTACAACTTTTGAGCTGTTTAAGACTACAAAATGTTGGAAAAATTCATACAAAACAAAAAGTTTAAACCGCTAATAAGGACATGCAATATAAATAGGAGTTGTAGTTGGGCAAGAAATGGAATTCATAGAAAAGATAACATTATGGAAAATTATTTAAGTTTTTAAAATATAAGTATAAATTTAAAAAAATTGCAAGAAATGATAATGGGAAACAGTTGAAGGGAAGTAGAGGACATACCATATAAATAGATACTTAGTTGGAAAAGTATAAACGTGGTACTTGAATAAACATGGCAGTATAAAGGAGAGACCTTTATCCTCTGGTTATGAATTGCAATATAATACGGGTAAACATGTTGGTATTTATAGAAAATACATAGAGAGGATAAAACTGAATATATTTAAATTCCCTACTCTAGTCTTTGTTTAAAAGAAGAGGAGGGAGTAAACTATGTCTATAAAATGTATTGATTTAAATAAAAGTTTAGTTGGGAAAATGGTATTAAACAGAAAACTATTAGCCCATTGATTAGTTTTTAAAATATAGTATTGATTTAATAAATTAATATGTATACTTATTAATTTAAAAATAGATTGGGACTTAAATAGGAAACTATTTAAGTTTTTAAATATATGTATTAATTTAAATTCAAAACAAATTGTAAGAAGTGATAATGAGAAACGGTTGAGGGGATAAGATGACATGCCATATAAATAGGAACTTAGTTGGGAAAGTGGTGAAAGTGCTAAAATTTAAATTTAAAATAAAATTATAAATTTAAATTTATAAGAAACTACAAGAAGTACTTATGAAAAACAGTTGTGGGGAAGTATGTAAAATGCCACGTGTCAAACAGAGGCCTGCCGTGGTCTCTGCTTTAAGATATGTATAGATTAGTCTCTTCCGCTAACTCAAACTTGATTGGTTGAAAATATTATTGAGTTATTGTCAAGTACTAAATGTGACACATTTTCCAATAAAATTTAAACTTGATCCATTACATTATGAGAGATTAGCTTCTTCTACTAAACTTAAAAAACCTGTTGGTTAAAAAAAAATCTTTGGTCTAAATAAATAGTGCTTCAATTTTTTTGCCCCAAAATACTTCAATTATTGGTACTTTAAGGTTGGAACTTGGAAGTGCAATGTATTCGAATTGGACCATATTTGCTACATAAATTCCTTGGGCTCTAATAGAGAAAAGCCCATTAGAAAGTAGAGAGACCGACTCAGGCGCAAAAACGTAAAAAAAAAAAAACCACACCTACTCTCCACCCGCCTTGCCGGCGCGTGGACATCCCCTCGGGCACCGTCTGCTCCGGACTCACACCGAAGAAGCAGGTATTTGTTACGCGCTATACCTCCGTCTGTGAAAATTTTTCAAATTTTCACAATTGAAAGTCCCCGCC
>JANTPZ010002300.1:0-16949 GCA_025593235.1 Vachellia pachyceras
CATAAAATACCTCAAAATCTGTAAACTCCTTTCTCCCAACGGAATTCTCAAACACACCATAAAAATATTTGGGAAAATGATTATTAACTTACAAGGAATAAATGTAATTACAAAAGGATTTTAAAATAAATGAACAACATGCAATGGTAAATTTCGGTGCATGGAATGACGATGCATACATTTTTTAATAATTACATTCATTTTTCCTGATGTCGTGATAATTTTCTCAAAATATTGCATCTAAGCAGCCTTAATAGAGCTACCCCTCACCTAACAAAACAAGGTATTCAGTTGAGTTTTGTTAGAGAGATTAAGGAAGCTAATTAACTTATACATTTATTATTCTTCTCTAATTTATAAGCCAATCTAAGACCGTGTTTCTTAATATAAAAGCAAATTGATTTTCTTAGAGATTAAAGAAGGAAATTAAATAATTCATCTATCTTTTTTTCAAATTAATATTTGACTTATAAAATGATAATATATATAATTAAGTGATTTATTTAACTTTTTTTAATCACGATAAAAAGTCAATTGACTCTTATATCAAGAGACGTAGATGATATAATATAATGATACACATAAATATTTTAAAATGTATATTGTATTAAGTGATTTAATTAATTTTTTAAATATATTGTTAAGGGAGTGGAGGTAATAGTATTAAATGGAAGTAAGGTTCGTTGCTTGGTCGGTGTGGAATGTTATTTCATGAAGAATCTCCATTTATCTTCATTCTTGTGAGAAGAAGACAAATAGACTCATTTGTAGCGAAGGTGGCAAAAACCAATTTGTATTTTCACAGATAGAGGAGGCACTGCCAATTGAAAAAGGTAACTTATTATTACGGTAATCGAAGTACTATTGCTGTATTTGGATAGCCTGTTATAAATTTTAAAAGTCATTCCTACGTTTACCGAGATAAAATTCATCCCATATAATTATCTTAAAATATGTGTCCGTTCTCTCAACGAACTATCCAAACACACCCTATATACGAATAATGTGATCATTTTAAGTTTCCGTCTTACATTTCTTGTCTTGCTTTTTCTGAATTAACAAAAAGTCAAAAAGTCCAGATGGGACAATTATCTGATATCGTGAGGCTTCTATTTGATGACACTGTCCAATCAAGTGCGTCCATGGCAGCAAGTATTTCTTCGGGAGTTTGAAGGAAGTTATTTATGAAAAGATACGAAGAGGTTGTTAATGACAAGTCGAGGAATACAATTAATAAGTAAAGCAGTTGTCATTAACAACTCTGGGGGTATTTTCATGAATAACTTCCTTCATTGAAACTTTACAATAAATCTCTCTATTTCTTTTCAAAAATATTATAGTGTGTTTGAGCTAGAATTGGTTTGAACCTTGAAGATGGTATTGGATTTGTTTGCAATAACGTTTGTAAAAGTTAAAAGCACGTTTAATAATATTTTTCCGTACAACGAGATAATCTCATTCGCATATTTACCTTAATTTATGTAAAAGTACTTCTCTACCACGTTCTCGCTTATTAATTATTATTACCTACTTCCTGCATTTGATATCGCACATTTGTAGTTGTTCTTTCCTTTCAATGCCAATGCATTTTATATTATATTCTGTCTTTGCTTGTCTCTAAAATCATTCATATAAATTCCAACAACGATGCTTTTAGTATATTACTTTTTATTATTTTGTGTATTTTTAAATTATGGGATACATCACTCACGTGAGATTCTTCAATTCATCATGAAATTGGACTGTTTAAATATATTGTTTAAGTTTTTAATAATTTGTTTTATTAGTAGATTATTATATATGTGAACAGTATTATTTTTTTACTTAATTATTACAATATTCATTTAACCTCAGTCTAAGTCTAACCAGTTAAATTATAGAAATCATGATCCATTGACCTTTTCAATTCAACATGACCCGGTGGTTTCAACCCCAAACTATTAAAAGGATTATAAGCATGCACCCACCTTATAAGGGGAGAGGAGAAGATAAACACTTTTGAAAACTTGCTTTTGATGGTTGTTTTTCTTTAGATTTTCTTATCTTTTTTTTTTTGGTCTGGAGGTAACCACCAACGAAAAGACCCTTTCTGGAAGAGTTTACAGCGATGGCCAGTCCTAGAAAAGAATAAAGCCTTCATGTGGATTTTTCTGCATGAGAGGACACATACAAAGCAACTACAATCCAAACGAGGCCTTGCAAAATCTGCTACTTGTCCTTTTGGGTGTGGTCAAGAAGAAGCTCCATAACTTACTTTGAGACTGTGTTAATGCTCGAGAACGGTAGTGTTCTTTGATCAACCTTTCCCTATAGAAGGAATTATTCTCCTTATAAGAAGTGGATTGGTTAAAGTGGAACATACGAAGGAAGGTGGCAAGGCTTTCACACAAAAACTTTAATGTGCATTTTATTTGGTTACATCTGTTAGGATATTTGGGCAGACAGATGCAAGGATATTTGGGCTGCAAAAAAGTATTTGGCAAACTGACTACACTAATGTTCAATTTACTTTCTTTCGAGCATATTAAGACCAATCTATCTTATAGCGGTATAACTTTTATTCAAGGAAGTTCACTAATCAACAGGAAGATATTAATGGAAGACTCGATTTTTTGCAAATTGGAGGCAGATGGTTCTGTGCTCAACTCAAAACGGAGTGGTTGTGGTGGAGTTCTTCTTAAAGGTGACGATTGATTGATAGGATGATTCAACTGCAAACTAACTAATGTTCTTCTAGCCATTGTAAAGCTCATTGCCATTATGCATGGTTTACAATTATGTTGGAATTGAGAATACAAAAAAGTCAAGTCATCATTGATTGTATCAAGGCTATAAACTTAATGATTCAAGATTGTAACACTAAGCATCCTTCAAGGATGTAGTGGATAACGTTAGGATGTCTATATCTAAAAATTGAAATATTGTATCTTAACATGTTTCAAGAGATAGGAATATTTTAGCTAATCAATTAGCCAAAATGACTCGTGTTTTAAAAGGAAACTTTTGCTTCTTTGATCAACCACCGTCTTTCTTACAACAGACAGTGATTGATGGGGATCTTTTCCCCTTTTTGAATCTTTGCAATGTTTCTATTTTGATTAATGGTATTCATGTTTCTACTAACAAAAACACCGATTACATATATAAACCACTTATTATCTACTCTAAACAAAAGACCGAAGTGAAAATTCAAGCTGGGGTAATAAAAAAAGGCCCGGTCCCAGAAGACGCAATAGTTGCTTCATAATGGTTTTGGCCCAAGTCCAGTTCACTTCCCAGAAGAAGAGATGTACATTCTGATTTCTGAGGCAAAACCAATTCACAAAAATGTTGTGATCCAAGTAAATTAACAAGGGAAGCACCCTTCTCCATCAAACCCACCTTGGTCATGTAACCTCTTTTTTTTGCTCGACTTCATCACTGAATCTTTTTGTAGAACTTACTGGCTTAAGATTTTCTTCACAACATTATTAACTTGCCAACCAATGATTGAGTGACGTTCATGGGTTCATCAGGAAGCCAATGGGTTGTGTTTTCCAGCTACAGACCGTAAGAATTTCTTCTTTCAAGATCTTTCATAAGGTGGATAAGTGGATCGGGGAAGAAAAGCACCATGTAAATGGAAATGCTTTTGATTGATCATAGCAAACAATTCTACCACGAATCATAATCTACCAAGTGGGGACTCAAGGGCGTGATCATCCACCAACCAGAGGCCATAATCACGAAATCGTTTTGTCTTCTTCTCAAAACCTATGATATAGTTGTTGTGAATTATGACATGCTTCCCTTTAGTCTCCTTAACCCAGGTCTTGTTCTTGAAATACAACCCGCCTGTGGGGAATGCAGCCTGGGGCAGCAAGTACAGGTCCACCTGCAGAGAGGTGCATTCAGTAAAATCATCAAAAAGACAAAACCATCTTCACTTTAGATGCTTTACAATAAATCAAATAGAGATTTGATGAGTGGGAAGGCTTGCTTATATGATGGTATAGTGTTCTGAAACGCAGATTTAATTTTGCAGAAATGATAGAAGAAGATTCCGACCAAACAATAATAAACTCAATTCTATAGGAGTTTCTTTCGATAGTTTTCTAGACAAAACCCGCTGAATCGTAATGGAGGGAAATGAACTGAATCATGGTATTAAACCGACTATTATATGAGATTTGGGTTCATCCTTCTCGCACACATCTGAGAACCGTTGAAGAAGACCTATAGAACTTGAGAACTATAATCACAAAAATAACTGGATGAGAACAGCAAATTGACAGTTTATTCATAAAGAGGATTTTTGAGTCTGTTATTGACAAGAACCACTGCAGAACCCATCCTCCCAATAGCACAATTTTCCTCCTATGGTCATTCTTTTATGACCCTGCAGAAACAAAGGATTGATTTCTCCTGAGTTGGCATGGAAGAGTTATTCGTGTAATCTTCTTTTCAATTGAGAAAGGAAACTGCAAATCCTTTATTTTTCATGTAACACAGAATAAGTGACTTCATGCCGAGTACAGCCCATTAAATGCTATTATTAGAAGCTCAACTTCTCCTGAAAAATCAAAGTTTTCTTTAAAAAAGGCTTACTTCTTATGCGAGTTCCTCGTACAAGTAATATAAAAAACTAAATATGAACTAAGCCAAATGGGTCAAACGTTACAGACCTCTTTAGCAGCCTTCATCAAAGCCCAGTTAAAAGCAGGCTGATCATTTGATTTCTTGGTCTTAGACCACGGCTGAAGCTGAAGTTCTTCAATCCACTTTTTCATAACTAGCTTAGCTCCATCAGTAGTGCGCAAGAAAATCATGCAACTACATATGTAAGGGCGCCCCTTTTTCCCAGGTGGTGGTAAATCATGAGAGTGGTTCAATGGTTTGATCTGGTCACAAAAAAGAAATAAAAAGAAATCAATACAATAAAAAAAAAACAGAATCACATTGCAAGGACTTCAGAAGGGGGAAGCCACACCAGAGCCTCATTCATTAGACTCCCGTGAATGCACTTTAGGGAACACCAACATGTCCCAAGTATGTATCCATATATGACACCTAGGTCTTTGAAATTATTTTTATACATATTTAGGGAACACCAGCTACATGACATCGTTAAGTAATGCCATGGATCTTAGGATTTACGATCAGCCAAGCCATAATTCACGGTTAAAAAGAAGAATGGAAGAAGAAGTGTCACGCGAATAAACACTACCAATCAATGTAATTAGAATACTATTTTTTTCCAAATATTTTGAGCCATCCTCCACAAAACTGTACTTCCTCTTATTCAACAAGTAACATATTTTGAGGTTATAAAACAGGTAATCCTTTGATCATACTATCCCATCCCAGAAGCCAAATGTAGCTCTGAATGGTTCGATATATATATATATATATATAATAATTGACATGAAGCAAAAATGTGCCAAAATTATATTCACACACTTACTGTAGTCATATCATCTGTAAAATACACATCATGGTTCCCTTCCAAATAAGGAAATGGATCAGCCAACCAAACCATATCAACATCATTGTACATTACATTGTACCCAAGCTCCAAAATCTGCAGTAGATGGCGTGGTCTCCTGGCTGTAAAGTTGAAGAAACCCTAGACAAAAAATAAACAATTAATTCTCAAAATAAGCACTGTGTATCATCAAGAAGTGGATCCAATTAATCATTCCATAGCAGATGGAGCCAAATAACAACAGATATCTTCTTATATTGCTGAGAGACAGATAGCCAAAAGCTATCTAGTCTAGAATTAATCGGCTCTACTATCTGAAAATAGAAAATTAGAGAATACATAAGCTCTTCTTAAAAATAATAAACTCTAGAACTTTAGTCCTTTCAAATTCAATTGACTGGACGGAAGAACTATCTTGCAAGCAGCAGTCATTTCAGGGACCAAAGTTAAGTTGATAGTGTGATCATAATTGAATCAAGTTGCACATACCTGAGAACCAAACTTATGGGCAGCTTCACTATCAAGCACAGGTGGGATAAGTACAGCATGGCCAGGCCAACGCTCATTGACCTTATAAAGCGTCGCATAGTCCTCCGCAATCACAAGCACCATATCTTGACGCTTTTGCCTTGTGATGCTTATCAACCAGTTATTAAGAAAATCCAAGTAGGGTTGGCTCACAATACAAACTATCACCGTCCCGTTCTTGGCCACAAAAGGCAACGCTTCCGCCAATGTATAGTGACGCCACTTGGAGATCGCTGGTTCGGAAGCTGAGAAGATGCCTTGGGGAATGTCCACCCAGGGCGAGAAGACGCCGAACAACACGATGAGAGACAGGAGAACGAGAAGCGCAATGGGGCTGAAAATCGAAATCCGTTTCTGAGAATTCATCGAGGATGGGGGAGAAAAAGGGAATCGATTGGTGAATGGATTGTGAATACTTGTTCTTTGATGGAGTAAGGATGACATCGCTGAGAAATTGTTGGGGGAAATTGAAAACGAAAACCCAAATAGCACAAAGTACTACGAAGAAGGAGAAGAAGAAATTGCGGAACTTTGATTAAAATTAAGGAACTCCGAAGTGGAACAGCGGAGGGGTAGATTAGATTTCAGATAATCAGATCTATACAGGGAAACTAGCGTGGTTCTCAGACGAGCTATAGATTCGTTGTGTACAGTATAATATTACACAAGAATAAAAAAAATAACCGGTGAAGTTACATTGACAACGTGAATTTTTTTTTTAAGATCTTATTCACCTTAAAGGTTTCCGGTGCTCAACCACTTGTGTATGTCGTTGGAATTTCCGTAAAAAGACATAAAATTTTTCTCACATACTTATATCAATTTATGTGAAATCATTCTCTCAAGTCTCAACGTAAATTCCGTTAAGAGAAAGGAGTTTAAGATTCGAGATATTTTAGGGATTTCTAGATGGTTTTTATGAATTTTGAGATGATTTTTACATATTTTAAGATAGTTTTATTTTGATTTGTATGAACCGTTTGGGAACGGTGCTCCCAAACAAGCACTTAGTTGTTTCCTTTCAATTCTATTGACCACCCAAAGTGAATATATGTTGAAGTGGAAGTTTAAATCTTAGCTCAGTGTGGTGTTGCAACTTACAAATTAACCCTTCCCCTTATTCAAACATGTTGGCAATGTTTAGAAAATAATTTTTCTTAACAGTGCACGCAAATTAAGATAAAAACATCTCAAAATCTGTAAAATATCTCAAAATATATAAAATCATTTCAAAATATGTAAAATCATCTCAAAATTTGTAACTCTTTTTTTTCTATCCCATTCTCAAACACACACCGGTAAGGGCCACTCTCAACATGTTTGTTGTGGTGAGATGATCTGATGGGCCAGCTTCAATTTCTGTATTGTTATGAGCCCCAAGGAAAATGTCCATTGAGTTTCACATATTCATTGGAAAAAACGGTCCTATATATCAGTTTTTTTTTTTCCTTGCCAACTTTTTTTGCATCTTGATGGGCCAATTTTATTAGGTTGATCTTAACTTTACCCCAGTTTGAATAGAGAGAGAAGCTAGCTTTGCCTCATTTAGATGAATAATGAGAGAAAAGTAAGAGAAAGAATCCAGCTTTTCTCCTCAGAGATTTGGAGAATAACTTGGAGAATAAGTTGAGAATCCTTTAAGTGAAATGATTTTACTAAACTAATATAAATGGGGTGTTTGACAACATTTTTACACTCCTTAAATACACGTTCAACTGTATTTTTTGCAAAATGAGATAATCATATTCACATATTTATCTTAACTTGCGTAAAATCATTTATCTACCACGTTCTCAAACAGGATGAATATGTAAAAGGAGTTTTGAACGTGATTGCTAAAAATGCACGCAATTTCCATGGATGGCCCTCTCCTCTGTTCCAAGCTTATTCAGGTCTTTGGTCAACCAACTCCTTCACCCATGCCGGCCGACTTCCGCCGTCTCAGCTGCCAGCCCCCATTTTTGTGTTGTGATTTGAGCCTAACATAAACGGTTTAACTACCACCCGCCGCCATTTTTCAGCCAAACTTGGGCGTTGCGAATTCTTTCCTCTGCAGAAAACCTCCATGCGATCCCTCCGGAGATCATCAGAGAGTGTTGCGCACAAATCAATTATTCTGAAACACCCCCCAAAAAAAATCCCATACGCATTAGCTCTCAGGCTTTGGCTCATCGCTACGCTCTCCATTTCCATTACACAGCCCCAAATAACTTCAAAAATAACACTTTTTTCAAAATTTTTTATTTTAAAATGCAATAAAAAAATAAAAAAGTATCTTTTTAGAAAATAATCTGATGATGCCAATTTTTTAGACTACATGTTAATTTCAATAATTACTTTTGAATATGATATAATATTATGTAAGCATAGGGGTATCTTAGTCAATTAGATATTCACTTATTCTCTTTTCTTTCTATTTTCTCTCCTCATCAAAATATGAAAAATAATAATATTTTCTTTCCAGATTTATCTCCTCGCAACTTTTCTCTCCATCAAAACGAAGCATGCATGAAACCTACTTATCACTCTATAATAGAGAAAGAAATATAAGGATCCACGAATAAGCAAATAAAATTAAAACAAGAAGAGCAAAGGAGAGAATGGGTGAACAAGAAAGAACCGTTCTTATTCACTGGGTCCGTTTGGCAAAGCGGTGGAGAAGTACTTATGAGCTTATTCACACAAGTCGAGGCAAATATGTGGAGGAGATTGTCTCGTTTTGTGAAAAAACACT
This sequence comes from Vachellia pachyceras, assembly GCA_025593235.1. Classification (NCBI taxonomy): domain Eukaryota; kingdom Viridiplantae; phylum Streptophyta; class Magnoliopsida; order Fabales; family Fabaceae; genus Vachellia; species Vachellia pachyceras. The sequence goes on from JANTPZ010002300.1 coordinate 8,727, forward strand.
GTTGAACGTGCTTATGGGTATAAGTACCTTGTTCCCAAACAAGGCCACTAAGTATTACACAAGGGATCCTTTGCATTTACGGACATAGCTTTAAAATATCAGAGTTATGAATTCCATGTAACAGAAAATAATAGAAAGATATAAAAGATAAGAAGCGAATGTAATGAGATATATATATATATATACATACACATGGACATCCACCTTATATTCATAACACTCCCATTTAAATGTTCATGGGTCAGTTTGGCAATGCAGTAGAGAAGTACTTTTACGCAAGTCGAGGTAAATATATGAATGAGATTATCTCATTTTGAAGAAAAACACTGCTGAACGTGTGTTCAGCTTTTCTAAACACTCCGCCAAACAAGCTCCATGATGAAATATGAATTACATTGACAAAATAACGTTAAGTACCCTTCAAATTACTTATAATGTGGATCAAATCATTCCTTTAGAGCGACTCATACCGTGGAAAAGAATAAATATTAAGCAATCAATCTCTGGCTTGAAATTGTTGTCAAAGTTGGTTTATTAATTATTTCTGATATGCTTTAACATTTGAAGAAGTACTGTTAAGATTCAACGAACCAAACACTCCATTTATAATAACTGTACATTAATTGGGACCGTTGTTATACCAATATTGAATATCCTAAGAACAGCAATGAAATTAAAAGACGCAACCCCTTATATACATACATATATATATATATATTTCAAATATTGCCTTCATCACCACCTTGAACCATACAAGTCTCTGCCAAGTGCCAACACCAGATTATATATATATATTTATGTGTATGTATATATACCACAAATATGTTATTTCAAGCCCCAAAAATAGAAAGTTGGTTTCATGTGGTCATTAATTGGAAAATTGTTGCTTTTTCACAAAACTTCAAAAATACGTACATTTTCTTTTATATTTATATCTATATATTCTACATATTTCCTTAAATATATAGGTTTTAAACATCATCACAAAATTTTACGCACTATAAATAGATACAGCTAAAAATGGAACACGTAGTACAGCAAATCATGCAGTGTTTCGTGCTATAAATGCAACACTTTTTCCAATTTATATATAGACATTCAAAATCTCACCTTGGACCATTCATAAAATTAGGAAACAAACAAGTGTAAAAGGGTAAATAATTTATTTTTTGGCCGAAGTAGAAGGGTAAAAAAATTAAATCATATGACATGTGTGATGTTAAACCTAACCTGCCGTATAAATTATAAATTTTTGAAGTCTTTTTTCGTATTTTATTACTCTTTTTATCATATTTATAAAATAAGATCAAAGAAATTTTCTTATCATATTTATAAGTCACTTTATTAAATCTTTTTATATGAATGCGCAATTTCACCATTCATTTATTATTATGTTGATTTTATTAAGTATAATGTATATTAAGTAGAGATATAGTATATTTTTGAATTACTTGCATCCCTTTAATTTATTTACATGTTTCATATATTTCTAGCTAATGGCTTTTTTTCTGAATATGTGTGCATTATGTGAAAAATACCTTGTAGAAATTCAAATACTAACACTAAGAAGATGATATAAAACTTGAGGCGCCTTTGGTTATTATGGGTGGCAGAAGAAGAATACAGGAAGCAAAATTTGAAACATTTAAAAGGAGGAGAGGTGAATATTGTAGAAGCTGGAATAACGTACGCCTCTTTGTTGTGATCTTCGTTAACTTGTGTGTCACGTAACTCCTTACTCTTACTAATGATCATGTTTGGCTAAAACTTCTTCCCAACGATATACGTAAGTCAAGATAAAACCATCTTGAAATTAATAAAAATCATCTCGAAATTTATAAATTCTTCTCAGAATCCGTAAACTCCCTTTTCCCAACAGATTCTTATGTATATCTCTTAACACGTATTCAATTTTTGGTTCAACATGGTGTGAATGATAAATACATTTCACTAAATTAAACTCCTTAATGTTGCGTAACACTCCCTTTTGTGCTTGTTACAAGGCATCAACTACTAATTCTTATGGATCAAGGAATATGACAGTTATGTTAGCGTAACATATGTTTTTGAAATACTTATATGCATTATTATATTATATATCAATTTATAATTTATGAATAACTTCTGATCCATATCTTTAACTTAATTTTGCCTTTTTATATTAAAAAAATTGTCTGTTATTTGCCAAAATAATGTAATGCAAAAGAAGATTTATTGGCAAATGAAATAAAATTTATGAGTATTTGGCCAACAAAATACTATGCTTCCTTAATAAGGTAATGAAACAATTGAAGGTAGTGGGATTATCCGTACAATCTCAGAAGTTTAAAAGGATACCAGAATTATTTATGCATATATTTTTTTTGATCAACATTGATGCATACATTAAAGTTGGGAAAAAGTAATCTTTTTATCTATAATTTTGATTCGATTGCAACTCAACTTTTACACTTTAATTCGGTGCAACTGAGATCATGTATCCGTTTGTGAATGCGATAAAAAAGTACTTTTATATAAGTCGAGGTAAATATGTGGAGGAGATTATCTCGTTTTGCGGAAAAATACTATTGACCATACTTTGACTTTTAGAAATGTTATTCCAAACAAGCCCCATATAATCGTGATTTAGTTATAACTCAATCCATTAATTTTGATTTGTTGCAACTCAGTCCACGTAATTAAAACTCCAGTGCTCATTACAACTATAAAGATTAGCGCATGTAGAGAACTGAATCAAATTTTAAGAATTGAATTACAATTAACTCAAAACTATCGTCCTGTTTGGCAAAACGGTAAAGAAATTCTTTTACCAGTTGCGAGGTAAATGTATGAAAAAGATTATCTCGTTTTATGAAAAACGCTGTTAAAAGTACGTTTGGGGTATTTAGAAGCTTTTTTAAACATCCCTTATATAAACTGAATTGTATTGAGTCAAAGTATAAGAAATGAATTACAATTAAATCAAAACTATGAGAATTAAGAGATTAATTTTTTTTTGGGTATACAGTTTATTCTCATGGTTTTAATTTGTGTCGATGATGGCGGTCGAATAGCTTGCGTGAGAGAATGAAACTTGTTGACAGATTTCAAAATCAGAACTGAAATTCACAGACTGAAGCATTGAATTGAATTAGAGTCAAATATAGAAATGTTTATAAGTTTGCAATTGCAATCACGTCCTTTGATTCAAAATGGTGTCATCTCCTTCACATGAATGCATCTTCCATCTTCAAGAAAAATTAAATAACGGAAATATATTATGAATTTTAAATTTAAAACTAGAAAAATTAAAATCATATTGAAGGAGTAGTTTGTTCAAGAAAGACATGCAGAGTCCATAAAAAGGTAATTGATTTTTTTTTTAATTGAGGAGTGTATAAATGATGTGGTGCTATCAGTACACAGAAGAATTTTTCTTTAATTAAATATTATTATAATAGCTCAAATTTTTTAACCAAGAGAATGATAATAACTCAGATTTATACTTATAAAACAGATGCAATATAAAAAATATATTAATAAAAATATAATATCATAAATATAAAAATTTGACGTAATAGAGTACCTTTTGAAATGGGTCTGCTTCCTTGTATAGGAGGAATATTCAGTATATTGGTGATATTGCAATATTTATTTTACATTTTTCTTTACCGCTTCCTTGTATATATACACACTAGCTCTCAGCTATAGCGCTTCTCCCCCAACTTCCTCTTCCTCTTCTCCAAACCTGAAACGCCTCGAAACCTTATCATCAATGGAGGCCACAAAAGCTCTAATCATCTTCTTCATTGGCCTATCTACTCTAATTAGATTCTCTGTCTGTAGAGAATATTACATGCCTCCTCCATCTTTCTCCAATAATGCCCATTATCAGGAGGCCCTCCTCAGACTAGACAATCTCAAAGCCTCCATTGAAGTTGCTTCGCCATCTCCTCCTTCGGTAATTAACTAGCTCCTCTGTTCTAAACATCATATTGAAGCTTGATATGATATACATATATATATATGTTTGATGAATGTTTGGTTGCAGGTCGAGAATGAGGCAGGGGTAATTCTGGTTACATCGTACGGTGCAGATCCGACGGGAAAATCAGACAGCACTGAAGCGATTCTTAGAGCCATACAAGATGCGACCACCAGAATTAATCCCAGTGAGAAACATCATCACTTGATTCCTGGTGTTACTGATCTCGGTGGCGTTCGGATTGATCTTCAGGGCGGAGACTACCTCATCAGCTACCCTCTACGGCTGCCGGCCACCGGATTCGGCAACCTCATGGTGATTATTATTAGCTTGTTATGTTCTTCCTGGTTAATCATTCTGCCACGTGGTACACTGTTTGGTGCATTAATGGGAAATAATCAACTGGTTTAGTCCAACTTGAGCTAGAAAATTTGGCAGATTTTGGAAGAAAAGCAGTTCCCTTTGATTACATATTTCTTCACTTTGAATTTTACCATCATATATCAGCAACCAACCCGTTACGGGTCTGACCAAATGGTGCATCTGCTTAAGAGTTTTGAACAGTTTGACTGGATCAGATTTTATATTTTATTTTCTTGGTTGAACTTGATAAATGACATTTTTTTTTTTAATTGGACAGATACATGGTGGAACTATAAGAGCTTCAGATAATTTTCCACCAAATGGGTATCTGATTGATTTATCAGAGACATCAAACAAAGGAAAACAAACAGAGAAGCCATCGCCAAATCCTTCAAAGTACAATTACGAGTACATAACCCTCAAAGACATTTTGTTAGACTCAAACTTCAAAGGAGGAGGCATCTCAATCATAAACTCGCTCAGAATCTCCATTCACAACTGCTACATCACTCACTTCACCACCAACGGAATTAATGTCCAAGGTGGCCATGAAACCTTCATCCACAACACCTTCCTCGGCCAGCACATCACCGCCGGGGCCGACCCTTACGAGAGGAGCTTCTCCGGCACTGGGATAACCCTAGCCAGCAACGACAACGTCGTCACTGACGTCGTCGTGTTCTCCGCAGCGGTAGGCATCATGGTCTCCGGAGAAGCCAACACCATCTCCGGCGTGCATTGCTACAACAAGGCCACGTCGTTCGGAGGCGTCGGGATTCTTCTGAAGCTCCCCGGTTTGACGCAAACTAGGATTGTGAATTCCTACATGGATTACACAAGCATTGTAGCTGAAGATCCTGTCCAGCTTCACGTATCGAGCAGCTTCTTCCTCGGGGACGCAAACGTTGTCCTGAAATCGAAACGTGGGGTCGTAAAAGGGGTCAACATCGTGAACAACATGTTCTCTGGGTCAAATTCTGGGGTTGGAATTGTTCATTTGGACCAATCAAATGGTCCTTTCAAGGAAATCGATCAAGTCTTGGTTGATGGCAACGTTGTGAATGGCATGAACGTGAAGGCTACGGTCGCAAGAGGAACTTCAGAAGGGGAGGGAACTTCATGGACGGTTGATTTCAGCAAAATCTTACTGTTCCCCAACCTTATCCGACACGTTCAATATTCATTATTAAGCATGTCGGCTAATGAATTCCCTCAATATGTTCTTAGGAATGCGTCTCATAATCGTGTTGTGATTGAAACGAACAAGGTTGTTCGGGCTCAGGTTTATGTCACTGTAAATCAATGCAGCGATGTATAAGTCCAAGAGATCAAAATTGTACATACACTTGATTATCGGATACATTATAATTGGGAGGGTTTGGAGCTGATAAATGATCGATGATCTTAATTTTCTATATGCTTTTTTTTGTGAATTTTATTATATATACTTAGCAATGATGAGAGACTTAGCTCTGAGATTAGATCTGGAAATTGGAATGATGCGTCCAATTAGAATCTTGCAGACTCAGGTGCATTGTTACTATATTAAGTCTATTTTCCTTTTATTAGTCTATGTGCTACAGAAAAAAGCATTTCCTAAATTTAATTAAGCTTGTCTATTAAGTTATGCAACTTCCTCTTTGGTTTCTTCCTTACGCAATCCCTATTATGATTATTCAGTTGGAACGTGGAAGAGATTTTTAGGCAAATATATATAGCGACGTTAATTTATTATATAAAGAGCCAATGATATAAATTTTTTTAAAAAAAGTAGATTTTTTTAGAAGTATAATTATTTGTATCCATTATGTCACGGTCTCCTTTCACATGTGATTATATGTCATGTTTTTTGAAATATTATGATTCAATTATAAACATGAAAATAAGATGCATGATAAAATATGATTAAAAAATTTGATATAATAAATATAAAAAGTTTAACGTAACAGAGTGCCTTTTTGAAATGGGTCTGCTTCTATTAATTTGTATACAGTAAACAAACTAATATTAATAAAACGTAGGAAAATATGTGAAACTCAAAGTCATCATTATTTTAGTATTTTATGTGAGAGGACTTGAATTCGCTAATGTCTGTCACATCAGGTCTTTTTGCCTGATCAAATTTTTAAACGGGAACTGTTCACCAATTGTTTTTCAGAACAGCACATATTTTTTTGAGCAGCAATTTCGCATGGTTAGAATAAGTACAGAAGGTACGAATACATACTTTGGAAAATTTACATTGAAATCACACGTGAGAGAATTAATGAATAAAAGGTCTTAAAAATTCATAAAATTACCGTAAGGTTACAATAGTAACTGTTGAGGTTGTTAATGAAGGTTGGTAAGGTTGTTAATAACAATCTTAGGAGCTACCCCTGTGATCCGTGGCGGACTTAGGATCCTGACTCAGGGGTGCAAATTATTTTTTGAGAAGATAAGTAAAACTTATTCTTAATATCTTTTGAAAATGATTTAAGCAAAAATTCAGTGGGTTCAAAATTAGTAAATGAGTAGGTGTAAAATAAGTCATATCGTACTAATATATACCTAATTTTCTGGAAGTCAGAGAGTGCGGCTGCACCCGGTGGGGACCAAGTAGGTCCGCCAGTGCCTATGATCTTATGGTAATTTTATGAATTTTTGGGATATTTTATTCATTAATTCTCTTTTTTAGGACATGATTACAAATTTCCCTATTTTTTTCTCAAAAGAGTCAATTTTATTAATTACAAAAAAGTAGTGCAAATGCGAATAGTTGAAGCAAAATTAAAACACTAATGGCTCGTTTGGTATGCAGAATTCATTTTGATGGATATGGAAATAGAAATGGATATGGAAATGGAAATGGAAATGAGGCTTAAAAGTATGTTTGGTATGTCACGGAAATGATATATGATTTTTATATGAAAAGACCTAAAAGTCCTTCTAAATTAAAAAATCTTTTTTTTAACTTTTAAAACTACCTAAATCAAATTAAAAAATTTTTAGAAAAATTTTTAGATAGAATTATCAACATGGAATTGGAAATCCAAGCTTTTCATGTGGAATTGGAAATCCATGAGTTTGATGGAATTGACTTTCATGTGGAAGCCAATTCCATCATACCAAACATGCATGGATATGGAAATCAATTCCATTTCCATATCCATGCCTCCAAATTCCATCAAACCAAACGGGCCCTAAGAAAACTCTACCAATACAACCTAACACACAAAGACCTTACCAAAGAAAATTACAAACACCGATAGCCGAAGTCAATAAAGTGCATATTTAGGAAGTAATTTCCAATCACGTTTCACTCAAGTCGAAATAAAATTCATTTCACATGTTTATCTTAAAATCCGTAAAATCATTTTCTCAGCGGATTCTTAAACGCTCACAAAATCTACGAAGAAAAGCCATCAGTACAACTTATTACACAAAGAAATTCACTGAAAAAACAACAACGTAACTAAACAAAATCAACAACAATATCGTAGCTCACTCTTTTCCTCCGTCGCATGAGGCGTCAGAGGTCACACACTCTCCTTTCTCTCCACCGTGTAAGGACGAGAGAGAAGATGCTCCGACGCCGGAGAGAGTTAAAACCTATGTATTTTCTTAGAAACTGAATTTATTAAAAGTGTTGGTCAGTCAGCTAGCTGTGTCTTGAATGGTACGAATGGAGGCGCCTTTTTTTTTTTCAAGGCGAATGGATCATAATGCACAAAAGAATAGTAGTTTACTACATTAATTAACTAATTATGCAGATGGACTATTTTCTGTGTCTTTCTATTGACCCCAAACGTTGAAACTTTTTTTTGGTATGCTTACTAACTCAACTCACAAAAAAAGAATGATCTGGTAGCTTTGGCGTGCAAAATCTTTGAAATATAAAAAGTAAACAAAAAAAT
>JANTPZ010002305.1:0-20114 GCA_025593235.1 Vachellia pachyceras
TGGAAGGGGTAACTGACATTGACTTGGTAGTCAATCTGAAGCTTCGAGAAGATGTACTTCTTGAGAAATGTCTTGGTAGGAGAATTTGCAGCCAGTGTAGGGGAAATTTTAACTTGGCCTCCATTGACATCAAGGGTGAGAACGGGAATCCTGGAATTATCATGGCCCCACTTCTTCCCCCTGCCCACTGTATGTCAAAGCTTATTACTCGTTCAGATGATACCGAAGCAGTAGTCAAAGAAAGGCTTCGTATATACAATGAAAAGGTACCTCCCACTTGTTTCATCATTAAGCATTTGTTTGAATGGACTTTCTGGTACGGTAAAAAAATTGGCCGCATGGGTAGTTTCTTTCTGTAAAGATTTGTGTCATCTACTTGCCGTAATTATAGACTCGTGATAGGCTAAGTAGCCTGCATATAAAGTTTATGATTCTTATTTACCCTCGCTTGCAAATCCATGATGTAAAATGTGTGTGAGAGAGATTGTTTGATGATTTGTTTTCTATTTTAATTGTAGAGCCAACCTGTGGAGGAGTTCTACCGCAGCCGAGGCAAACTACTGGAGTTTGACCTACCAGGAGGGATCCCAGAATCTTGGCCAAAGTTGCTGCAAGCGCTTAATCTCGATGATTATGAGGACAAGCAATCTGCTGCGGCATAATAGGTGGTGGTGATGATGATGATGTGTAAGTACAATAGTAAGCAAGTATTTTATTCTTTGCATGCTTATGCTGCATGCTTGGCGATTTTGCAGGAAAGAAAAACAGAAGGGGACTTCTCTCTTTTATAAATTATTATAGTGATATGAGCAAGTGTCGAGTTTAACCATTCTAGGCTCTCAATTAGCATCATTGTCATTATTATTGAATTGCACGTGACAGGATCTCTGCCCTGGCTTCATAGATGGATGGTTAAGTGTCAATATGAGCAGTGCATCATTAGTGTATGTTGTACGATGTAACATAATATGAATGAAACTAATATTATTGCCCAATGGATTGCTAAGGAGAATGGATGAGAGCTCTTCCCTCCCAGAGAAACACTTGAAGAAAACCTATATGATGATAGCTCTTGGTATTGGATTAAGCCTGTAGCTAAACCTGAAAGACAATTTCTACACATGTAATGGGTTGAAATATTGTTCAAGTAAAAAAGTATACTTCATCCGGTACTTAATTTAAAACCCACAAATAATGTTTTAAATTTTCGTAATGTTAAAAAATTGTATCTTCTCATACTAGTATTAATTTAAGATGGATAAATAAATAACCTATAAAACAATTTTGAATAAAAGAAAACGAAAATTATACCATAAAAAATATGATTGATGCGGTTTTATTTTATTTAATCATTTACCAATTCTGGCAAAAAAAATTACCTCTAAATAAAAATTCTTAATATATAAATTCAATGACAGAACTGCTTCCTCAATATTTAACATTATTCTCATAATCTCAATGAAGCATTTATCTCGATATTGGGTGTGTTTGGCAAATTGTTGGGTTGATCATGAATGCATTATGGGATGTTGAATATATTTTGGAGAGAGAATTAGTGTTTGAGGCAGAATATATTGAAAATGCATTCCAAAGGGTTAGAATGCATCATGGGGAGAAAGAAAAAAAATCCCTTTTTGTTATAAATGCATCTCAGATTGTGATCTTGACATTTAAAGTCACGACCTAAGATACTCCAGGTCGCGACCTAGACGTGAAAATTCCATATTACAACCTGATACACTCTAAATTGTGACCTAGATATACTAACTCACCACTTGAGATATTTAAACTATTTTTTATCATTTTATTTTTCCTTAATTCTATCACAATATAAAATAAAAAATATATGTATTATTTAATTATATTCATTTTTTAAATCAATTTTCACCAAAAGTCACTTCTGCAACGTTTATCCAAACAAATTTCCATTTTCCAAAATGTATACCGGATAAAAGTCGTTTTTCAAAATGCATTTTGACCAAAAGTCATTTTCCCAACAGTTATCTAAACGGGTCCAAATTAACTAATGATACATTAAAACAAAAGTAGATTTTTTCTTTTTATCGAAAAAGAATAACTACCTTTTTCTTTGGGGAAAACCCGGCAAAAAGACCTTCAAAATTGTTAAAACAATAAATCAAGGTTTTGAATTTTTATAATCACAAATTAGGACGCTAGACCAAATAATAATTTTAAAATGTCAGAAAAATACCACCTTACCCCTGAGTTAAATATGATCTTTAAAACCGATATATATTATTGTCATTCCTTACTCCGTTTTTGTCATTCCCTAATCAATTTTTGTCAACAGAGTATTTTTATTAGTATAGTTCATTTGAATGAGTCACATAATTTACTCATACGAGTATTTTAAAATTTTCAAATTTTATTCGAATGAGTTATATAATTCATTTGAATAAACTTTCAAAATCAGTATCTGCTATAGTTATTCTGTATTCCATTTTTGTCAACAAAATTCACTCGAATAAACTATGTGACTCATTTGAACGAACCTTCGAGATGACCATTGAAATTTTTAAAAACTTATTCAAATAAATTTTGTGACTCATTCGAATAAGCTCTGTTGACACAAATAAAATAGGGAATAACAATTATAGAGATTGGTTTTGAAATTTCATTTGAATGAACTATATGGCTTTTCAAATGAACTGTACTGACAAAAATAGAGTAAGGGAATGACAATATTGGAAATTGATTTTAAAAGTTTATTCAATTGAACTTTGTAACTCATTTGAATGAACTTTTTTGATAAAAAGGAATAGGGAATGTTAAAAATGTAGATTGGTTTTGAAAACTCATATTTAAATCGGGTGCAATGTGATCTTTTTTCTAACATCTTGAAATTCTTGTTTAATCCAATATCTTAATTTAGTATTATGAAAATTCGAAAGCCTAAATCATTTTACAATTTTAAATGTTTTTTTCAGGGATTTTACCTTTCTCTTTTCAGAAGCTATCTTCGGCTGTTAGCCTTTGAGCTGTCCGATTGAGATTTGGCCCACGTCAGCGAGCTCTATTGCAAAATGTATAACAACCTGGAAAGATCTATTCCTATGTGGCACTTCTACATTCCCCACCCATTTCTTCCACGTCAGCAACCTGGCACGCACTCCATATCTTCTTCCTGACCGAACGTCGATGCTATCTGATTTCTTACCGTGGTCCCTCTTGGTTCTCAGATTGGCCAAGCAATCCAAAGTGAAAATTTTGTTTTCTTGTTTTTTTATCCAAATTTGGTCTGATGATTATGGTTTACAGATACAGCAACTATTATCATGCGATACTGGTGTTCCATGATCACTTCCCTCTCTGATGGATCTAATCAATGGCGATCAGTAAAGGTCCAGTCCAGAGATACTAATCCTTCTCTTGAATTATTCTGTTATTTCCTCTGTTTTTATGCTTGTTGTTATTGAATATCTTTGCTTTCATTTTTTTTCGTTTTTGTTTTCTTCAGTATCAGGAATGCAAGGGAAAAAAAAATTGATGCTTATAATTGTTCATTTTTGGATATGGATGGTCAGACATTCATTATTTGTGTGTTACAGCTGCGTTTTTCCTTTGAGATAATGGTGTCAAAATTTTGATAGATTTGAGATAACTGTTTATAGGATGATGCAAGTTGTCAACCTTCGGCTTTCTTCAGACTGCTTAGGGTTTTGAAAATACATACTATAGTTTTTTAATCACTTGTTTCAATGTTTCCAAAAATCATGGATCTGGAAACTATTTTTCTTTAGAATTTGGATTAGCTTTTCGCAAAATCTTTGCTTAACAATTTTTTTCCTTTGGTTTAAACATCCATGTTTTCGTTAATTCCCTCCCTTGTTTGCTTAAGAAAGAGTGAGAATGTTGTTGGGTCTTTTTATCTTTTTTTGTTTTTTCTAATATAATTTGAATTATATATATAAATATTACTAAAACACATTCACCTGGTTCTGAAATGAAGATTAGAAGAAAGGAATCTGGAATTTGCATGAAATGTGCTCAAAGCCGTGTAATGTGTCTGACAATGTCGGTATTGGAAGAGTTGCTTATGAGAGCATTCTGGGTGTTTGATTCACTTCAATGTGAAAAAATACAACCAAAGATACTAGTTATGCATGTCTTGATCTATTAATTATTTTGACTGCATATTCAATTACTTATTTTTGAATTGAGCAGGTGATCTTAAAGATCATTTCGTCCACTTTTTCCTATGGAAACTCCTTGATACCGGTATTTCCTAATCCTAATCCAAATGGCATATGCCCTGATGAGTGTTAATGGTGACGTCAAAGAATTACAAGAATTGACTCAATGTCTGCGAGTCGGGAAGAAAATCGTTAAAGATGGAGTTACCAGTGAGGAACATGGATTACATGAGAAAATGAGTTGAAAAGGAATGGAATAGTTGAAGAATTTAAGGTTGGACAGGGGCAGACAGTGAAAGGCCCTGTTATCCAGCCTGTAGTGAAGCAACAGACTCAAGGGGAAATTGTTTGTTGGGAGAGGTTTTTAGATCTTGGATCCTTGAAGGTCTTGCTTGTGGAAAATGATAACTCCACTCGCCATTTTGTCACTGCACTGCTTCGAAGTTGTTGTTACGAAGGTTAGCAACAATCTAACTTGCTGGATGCTTTACTTATTTGGTTATGTGGGGACATTGATTTCATACCATCTGTGTTTAAACTATCACTTCAAGTTACTTTTATCCCTGCTTGTTTCAGTATAGGTGTGCCGTTATTTATCAATAGTCTATAGTCTTTGCAATTAGCTTTTACCAGAGATGCCTTGCTACTGATTCATACTCTGTATCAACCTTTGTCCACTTTTGGGCATAAAATGCTTTTCTTTCCCAAATTTATATTTTGGTTTTAACTAGAGTTTAAACGATCTATAGATATTACATATCCATTACTTTTTACTTTGATTGACCTATCATAATTTACATATAATCTTAATTTTGTATTTTTCAGTTATTGCAGCAGCAAATGGATTGCAAGCATGGAAGATGTTGGAGGATTTTGTAACATCCCATCAGCAAATAAATTAAAAAAAAAGAGGTGCAGGCGGTGGCGTGACGGAAAGGGAAAAGGGAAGAGTGTGGGGGAAGTGATTGAGTATTGGGGAATGAAGATTTAAAAAAATGGGGTGTTAGACGGACACATACCCCCCTCACATGTCCGTCAAACACCCTTTTTTTAAATCTTCCTTCCTCAATACTCAATCACTTCTCCCACACTCTTCCCTTTTCCCTTTCCGTCACGCCACCACCTGCAACTCTTTTTTTTTAATTTATTTGCTGATGTGATGTTACAGATTTAACTAACCATATTGATCTCATTTTAACTGAGGTGGCAATGCCTTGCTTATCAGGAATTGGTCTTCTATCCAAGATTATCGGTCACCAAACACGGAAGAACATTCCAGTGATTAGCAAGTTTTTCTGAGTGTCCATGTTGTTTTACAATCTTTGTTTTTAATATCTCTCATTACATGGTGTGAAAAGGCTACTGTTTTCTGTGGCTTCTAATGACAATGGTTTTCAGTGATGTCATCTCATGACTCTATGGGTTTAGTCTTTAAGTGCTTGTCAAAGGGTGCTGTCGACTTTCTGGTAAAGCCCATACGGAAGACTGAGCTTAAATACCTTTGGCAGCATGTTTGGAGGCGATGCCATAGTGTGAGTTGACTTAATTTTTCCTTGTCAATGTCACAACATCTATTCTATTTGTGGACTAGTGATGATTCACCAATGCTTATATTTTTCTGATATTTTAGAATATCCATCCAATTTACTTAAAGACCATATAAAATATATTGTAAATTAAAAACCTACCATTTCCATAATCACTCTTGATTATTCCTTGGATTTTTTTGTCAGTCTAGTGGAAGCGGAAGTGAAAGTGGCACACCAACCCAGAAGTCTGTAAAATCAAAGAGTCTTGAGAACTCTGGTAACACAACTGTCAGCAATGATGAGGACAACAACAGAAGTGAAGATCTGAATAATAGGAATGGAAGTGACAATGGTAGTGGAACACAGGTATACCTATTTCCCATATTTTGATTTGCCTTATTATTTTTAGGTTGATACTTACTAGTGTATAGCCCTCATACCTTTACTAGGCCTTAGGATTCCACTCCAAGTTGGTATTCATAGATGTCTTTCATTTTTCTCAATTGGATGCAGTGTTTGCTTTAAATTAATCATATATTCCAGCTTTTTTCCCTTCATTTTTAGTGATAGGCATTTAAATATGGCAGATCGTTGGATCCCATGACTAGGATGATGCCATTGCTCTTTCACCTGACTTTTGGCTTATGGCTGGATCCTCAAACTGATGAAAGGGTTACTTTGCTTCTAAAAAAGTTGTATTCCATTAAATTTGGTTGAGCACTTTAGTGTCAACTGCTTTATGTGCTTAATTCTTTTCCTTATTTTGTTAACATTCTTCTTCTTGAGCGTATGTTTGGCATAAATAGGAACGACCAGGAGAAGCTTAAGTCTAATACAATATCCCCATAAAACTCAAATCCCTGCTACCATCGGGTTTACCCTACTACATAGGAAGATAATGTTAGGACTTAGGAAACCCAGCAACAAAGGATGCCAAGAAAAATCAATCTCTGGTTTTTCTTGTCCATATATATACAACACGGTCACCTACAAAAGTTGATGTGCCAGTTTTTGTAAGGTGGCTTGTAAGTTTCTTTTCCTTCTCCTTTGGCAGACATCCTGGACCAAACAAGCTGCTGAAGTAGACAGTTGGGATAAAATAGTAGACCATCCTGATAGCACCTGCGCTCAATTCGTTCACTCCAATGCTCAAACATGTGATGACAGGATGGTTCCTATGGCCATGAAGTATTGTCCCAAAGGTTGAAAGTGCTTGAGTACACATATTACTCCCTCTATTCCCTTTTATATGATATATCTTACTATTTTATACATACCAGGTGATAGGATCCTAGGAATTAGTTGTTTGACTACGTCTTTATTTAATTATTTAATTAGTTATGTATTTATTCAATTATTAATTAATTATGTAATTGTTCAGTTATTTGGGTCAGTTATGCATGTAGGAGTTAGTGGGGTAGCTAAGAGTTAGTGGGTCATGGAAGGAATTAGATAGAGTCAGTTATTATCCTTCCTCTATAAATATCCTAGTTGTATTTCAGATTAAGCATCGATGAATTGAATCAGAATTTATAGTTGAGTATTGGAGATTCTCCTTTCCTCTTGTCTTTTTTATCTCCCATTAAGTGAGATACTTGCCTAATGAGAGAAACTAGAAGAGATTGATGAGTTCCTAGATCCTAGGGTCTCATCACCAGGGAAATTAGTTAATCCTCTCTCTCTCTCTCAACCCCTCGCTCTCCATCATAAGTTTATTGATTAATCCCTCTCTCTCCACACATTCATTTTTAGGGGCAGTTATGGAAAAAATATTAATTACTTCCTAAACTTTGGAAAATGTCTTATAAATAGGAAACTAAAACCTTCTAAATGACACCTTATAAAGAGGGATGGAGTGAGTACTGTATTATCTTTCTGCCTTTCTCATACACGTACCATCCAATTTTATAGGAGTCGGATGTTATTGGTGGATATATGTTATTTGGAGCTTGTAAAAGTAGTTACTCTGTTAACATCTCTATGAATTTGTTTGTGCTGGTGTCACAATAACAAGGTTTTCCTCCCTTTTTTTGGTAGAATCGAAATGCAAGAATCGTGAATTGAAATTATGATTGCATTTTCTTTGGAATAAGTTATGTTTGTTCTCATTCTTGTGATCTACTTTTGGATGATTCCCAAGGAACTTCGTTTAGGTTTCATCTAGTTAAACTATTTTTGTACAATTTGTTGGATTTTAATTGTATTTCAGTTGTGCTATAGCTTTTTTATTTTGTCAAGCCATAATAAAACATTTTAATATAAACCTCCGTATAGTTATACTTGATTCCTAATTTAAGGATTTGTTTCGTTCATGTTTGGATCAAAACTTGCACCTATACTTGAGCAATTTTGTTAAATTAATTCATGAGAAATTTGAAATAATTATATTTATACTTGTAAAGGGGTGAATTATAATTTCAAAGCTTAAAATATTGAGGCTCATAAATAGTATCGTCTCCAGCACACTCGTTGTCACTAAAGCCCATAGTCCTTGAAGTGTGGACAAAGCAGAGTTCCACCTACCTTGTGTTAAATTTCATTTGATTATGAAGAATGTGATATGGCAAGGATCAAGTTCATTACCATTTCATCTTAAAGGCTCTGATATCATGGTAAGGACTAGTTTAACTATAAGGCTTTAAGGTATTAAGTGACGGTTGATGGATAAAATTTTATTATAATCATCTGCCTTTTTCCTTCTGTGCTTCTCCCTCCCTCAAAAACTAAACCGGACTGTGTCAATGATCAATATTTTTTTCCTCTTCCTTTTGTGACAATACATTAATTTCACCCCTTTCTCCATATCATTTCAAAGTCAAGGAGCTGAAAGTTAAGTGGAGAGCTTGACTTAACTGTTGACAATGGAAATGAGGTTCCCGTGAAAATTTCAGTAGAAAAACATGATATCCGTCTTGATGCAGGCTCCTCTAAATTCAATGGGCAGTTTAGTACAGGACAGTTGGATCTTAATTGTGAGAATCCATCTGGCAATCTAAGGCCCAATGGCCCATCACTGACTGATGGTGAAGAATTTGAAGCCCAAAATAGAAGACCCAAGCTCTCAGATATTGAAAACAAAGCCACTAATGATGATGAGTTACCATCTCCTGAGCTCTATTTAAAGAGACTGAGAGGAGTAAAAGAGGCTGGAATTACAATTTAGAACAAACAGGATGCTGCAAGATGTTCAGACCTTTCAGCCTTCTCAAGGTCTGATCACTCTATGTTACTGTTTGGTGTTCTTCTGATTTATTCTTGATGCCAGTATAATTTCAGTAAGTCTTCTGCTGCAGGTGCAATGCAAGCTCTAACACTAAGAAGTCCCCCACTGGATGTGTCAGAACTGGAAGCAACTCTCCACATAACAATGGCTTTGAAGTGACAAAGAAAGATTTATCATGTGAAATTCAATCTCATTCTAATGGCAATCCTCCCCACCGGAGCTCAAATGGAGCAAGCAATAACATTGATACGGGTTCCACTGCTGATAATGCTTTTACTAAAATTGAAGTTTCAAGTGAACCAGTAGTAGCATCAACAGCCAAGTGTCTGTACCATGTATCTGATGCACAGCCTATAAGCAACGACCTGTGTACCTTTCAACGAGTTGTATTGCTTAATAACAAAGATATGACTACTATGACAATGCTAGCACCAAAAGGAGGCATACGCAACGATTATGCAACTGAGGACTTTCATTACCAATTTGAAAACCATGACAATATTGCTGACAATCAGTACCAGCTGCTACCAGACCATGTTGATTCAACGTTAAAGGAAATGGCTGTAGCTGCACCACATTATGGGCCATTAAGTAAGTTTCACCGTAAGAGAAAGGAGAGTTGCATCGATAAAAAAGGTAAAGACTCTCATTCCTTAAACAAGCGGTTGGGTTCAATTCCTAACTTTTATATATGGAACAAACCTAATTGTTAGGGATCTATCATTTACCCTCAGTATTATGAAAGATCAATCTTTTCTGTTAGCGAAGGATATTCGTAACATCTCATTAGAAAATAAATAAATAAATAAATAAAAGACCTGGGGGATAATGTTTGATGCTAAACGAAAAATATCTGATGTGGCAGACTGAGACCAGTACCTCAGGGAAGTAGGAGAAGATTTGAGGCCTTATGAAAACTTGTCCAAGTAACTTTGACCGAACAACTTTTATGGTTTCTTTTTTGTGGACAATTTCTTCACGAGTCCACAAGAAAATGCACCAGAGGCAGATAACTGATAGATGGCATTTGTCGGAGTAAGGTAAATTAAGGTAAATTAAGGTTATACAGAGAAAATGGTCAAGGAGCATTCATGTGGAATGTGAGTATTCATGCCCGCCCCTTGTGTCAATGCAAAATAGATTACTGTCATTTCAGTTTTTCCAACTGGTATCTGCAGTTCTATTTATGGCAGTGAATCTTTTTATACATTTTTACGCTGACTGGATACTTTGATAACTCCCTTATGGTAGTCTAAAATTGCTAATGCTTTTTCTCCTTCATACTATGCTGAATGAAAATGTGAATAGTTCATCATTGACCTTGTTGCTTAAACGTTAAGAGAGCCTGCATTCCATCTCCATGGAACCTGCTTGCATATAAAAGTTTCATTCTTTTACCAATAAATCTTTTCCAAGATGACCTAATAATAAAAATTAACGTTGGTAAAAAGTCAGAATCCCAAAATTCCCGATGTCGCAGATTTATCTCTTAGAAGGCTAGCAACTGGAAATAAGTTCCTTTGGAGTTCTGATTATTGAATAGTTTATAGAAACAAAAAGATGGGGATTGTTGAGGTATATGAAATGAGTTAAATGAAAAAAATTATCAGTTCTTATCAAACGACCCAATATTCAAAAGTCACATTAGACTCTGTCAAGCTGAATAAGACTACAAGGGTGACAAAAGTATGTCAATGAGTTTTTGTTATAGTTTAATACCTAGAATTCAAACTTGAGGCATGAAACTAGCCCGGCTTCTCACCAACCAAGCTATGCACGCAATGGTCACAATATCACTTACCCTTTCCATTTGTTGAAACCCCATCCCGCTTTTGATGCAGTAGGTGGTCAGTCTATTTTCTTTTTTTCATTCATCGGCTATACTTTCCCTACACTAGTATGGTCACGAGTTTACAGTAAAATCAATTAATTTCTTCATCTGATAATGAGAATAGGTTCAAAAAATGAGCTGCTACAGATTCACTTGACATGAAACCATATGCTTCAATGATTAAAAACGCGTGTTCATTTCTAGAAAAACTTCCCGCACATTGGAAGAGAAATACAACAACTTACAATCCAAAAGGAAAGTTAAAGAAATACAGCAACCAAGTCTCTTAAACGCGGCGTTTTGCTAAGTTCCAAGTTGCTGGTCTTAGACTCGTAGTGTCGTTGGAATTCAACCGATATCGAAGTCTATCCATGCCTCTAGTAACCACTAGCTAATGAATGTATTGTTCTTAAATGGAATCGATTTTTGAACTTCGTTTCCAATGGCGTGTGGCGAAAATCAAGATGCGCGAGACCCAATAACGAGTCATCGCCCTTCTAAACTAGCACTATTATTTATCAAGTTCTAGATTCTGATTTTCTGCTGCAGCTAGGTGCTGAGTCATAGCGTCTTTTATAGCAAACTAATCATCCTTTTCTTCCTGTACCAAAAAAAAAAAATCATCCTTTTTTCTTCTTGTATTTTTTAATGTAAATGTATATATAACAAGAAAGTCTGTGAATTACATTTTAAGTACGCAACATCAAAGTTGATTCAAGACTCACTGTGCTTGCAAAAAATATTTATACATTACTTATCGATAATATTTTCACATTTGAACCGTTTGAATATGTTTAGCAAGGAGCCAAAAATGGACTGAAAAGGGATAATTTCTTATGAACAAGATTATAGTGAAATGAGGCCTAACCCTCTGTCTCCTTTGATATGAGGGGATTACGGGAGAGCAATGCATGAAGTGCAACCATAATGGGATTCTCTAGAAAATATTCAAAAACATTTTCGCTCGGTATTTAATATAAAAGTAATTTGATTTTTGTTATAAATATTAATGAAGTTAATCAACTTATACATTTATTATTTTTAACTAAACTAATTTGCTTGACTTATAAAATGATGGATAATCTAATTATTCAAATAAATATTTTAAAATATATATTATAATTAAATAATTTTTAATTTCTTTATAAAGATCAGCTATTCAAGAAAACAACGTCATATTAGCAATATTGGCTCCAGAACCTCTGCCTCGTGGACATGGATAAATAAACGGTGACCGGTTAGGATAACGATGCGTCATGCGTGTGCTCCGATTGGGGACATTAAAGTATGCGGTACTAATAATATGTCTTTCTCATGAATAGAGCATTTGGAACAAAGTTGGCATGGAATGTTGTGACTGGAGCAAAAGGATTATGGATGGATGTATTAAATGTCAAGTATATGCTACGTAGTGAAAATGACCTGTTCAATGTAGAGCCTGGAGACTCGTGACTCTGGAGGTTTATTTGCCAACAGAAAGAGGTGGTTCATGAGGGCTCAAGGTGGCAGGTCAGGAATGGGGAATCTATCAGCTTTTTCAATGATAAATGGTTATTTGAAAATAAGAGACGTGTGTAAGAACATTGACGGTTGAAGAGGAAAATAATATGGTTTTTCAATGGGTGGTTGGAACATACAGAGCTTAGCATCCATTGTTAATGGAGAGGTTATTAAGCAACTGTCTACTGCAATTCCTCCTTTCAAGCAGGTTGGTCATGATGTGATGCTGTGGAGGGAAACTTCAAGCAGTCATTTTACTGTCAAAAGTGCATGTAATATGATGGACAAGTGCTCAAGGGATGATCAACACAGTAGTGCTCATAGTGCAGTATATAAGGCAATTTGGAGTTGGAGGGGGCAGAAAGAATAAGGTTGTTCCTATGGATTGCTTTTAACAACAGGCTGCCAACCAATACGTGGAGGAGTAGGTGGTCCTCATCAGCATTAAATTGTGAATTATGTAAATCAGGAGTTGAGGTTGTGCTTCACATACTGCGTGACTATCAATATGCAAGAATGATATGGATCAATCTTGTCGACCCAAGGTATGTGTCCAGTTTCTTCTTAACTACATTAAGAGACTGGATGGCAATGAACTTAAAAAGACAGTTTGGTGGGAATCAATCAAATAATTGGGCTTAATTTGGGGGTGGCAGTTTGGCTTCTATGGAAGTGGAGAAATAATTTCACTTTCAGATTAGATTTCCTTAAGCCATGAGAGCCAGCAGTAGTGATTAACTATGTGTGGAAAACCTTTGTACAATCTGATAAAATAATGGCAACCATTATCCCTGATCATGGAGTTAAGAATTTAACCAGGGAACCTCCGCAAGTAGGATGGGTCAAGATCAATATTGATGGGTCTGTGACAAGTGATGGGAGTAACGCTGCATGTGGAGGGGGTTATAACTAACAATCGGGTGCTTGGATCTTGGGGTTCACACAAACACTAGGGAAATGTACCTGCTTCGAGGCAGAGGAGTGGGGCGTTTATAGGGGTTTGATGTTGGCGTGGGAGCTTGGATTCAAAAGAGTAGCCATGGAATCTGATTCAAAATACTTGGTTGATGCCTTATTGTCTAATGAAATGGTTGGCACCTGCAACTTTGTGTCTTACCAGAGCAGACGAATGATGCGAAGGGAATGGGAGTTGTCTTTGTTTCATATTAATAGATAACAAAACCAACTTGCAGATGCATTGGTGAAGGAAGGCTTGTCAAGATCTGTAATTATGAGGTCTCCTCCTTTGTATATGAGGAGTACATGCTACAATACATCTATGGGAGCCAATTCCCTGTTAGTCTAGTCTTTACATTTCTCTTGGGCTTTGCCCTCTTTTATATAAAAAAAAATATGTCTTTCTCAGTTGTAATTTGTAAAACGGGTTTCTATGCAAGTATCTCAAAAAAAATATCTAACGTTGGAAACTTTATATACTTTTGCACCATGATCTTAATCAGTATGTTTACTAAACGGTCAACGTTAGTTGATCTAGGCCATTACATTTCTGCAAATGTAGCCGTGGGGTTGGCCAAAAAAAATGTAGCCGTGAGAAGCATTAGTTTTAATAACCTGGTCCATCATAAAAGGCGGGAGGGGAACCATTACTAACCAGTCAGCCTTGCCACCTGTCAACTTTCCGCACGTGTCTCATCTAACATTCCAAAGCCCCACCTAATGTTCAAACCCTACCCCCCACCAAACCCTAATCTCATTCACTCGCCTCCTGCATTTTACGCAGCACAGTAATTTTCTTATCAGAAAAACAAGTTCAGCATATTAATCAGCAAACCGCCCCATGCATCAAGGTTTATTTACCATCACTTCTTAAAATTTAGATTTAATTTTAAAATCTAAATTTTTGATAAAAAAACATAGATTTTATCTAAGTATAAAATTTTTTCTGAATTGCCATTTTGGTTACAAAACTTCGGTTTGAAACCTAGGTTTTGAAAATAAGGTTTTCTCTTTAATACTTTTTCCACTTTTTTCTACTTTTTCTTTTTTCCTACCTTTTTCCTTATTTCTCTTTCCCCTTTCCTACTTTTTTCCTTCATCTTTCATAATTTTTTTATTTCTCTTTCTTCTTTCTTGTTTTGTATTTCTCTTTCTTCTTTCTTCTATTTTGTCTCGAAATCTGTAAATGATATTTTCAAAATAGCTTCAAAACAAACTTTAAGTTTAATTCTCCATGCTTGTGTGGAAGTCCATTAAAAAACGATTTTACAAATTTTAAGATAAGTGTATAGGAGGAGTTTTGTCTCGATTTAAGTATAATATAAGTGAGAATATGTTACTAAACAAGCATGCCATCAATTCAAGTAATTTTGTTCATGTTACATTATAACAAAAAAAAAATGATTAGATTAAATTTGTTGAAAGCCAAAACCATGTATGCGCGCGTCTCACTCATCAGATTATTTTTCTGCTCAATAACTCATCAGATTCAAAGGTTTTAAGCGAACAGTCTGTTACACGGTAAGTGTTAATAACACTATTCGTGATTATATAAACCCATTAAAGTGTACATTATACGAATTTGATTAGAGGATGCAAATTATTTTTTGAGAAGATAAGTAAGCTTTATCTTTTGAAAAGAATTTGAGTAAAAATTCAATGGATTCAAACTTTAACAAATGAATGGGTGCAAAATAAATCACATTGTACTAATATGTACTTAATTTTCTGAAAATCAGTGATACGGCTGCATCCGATGAAGATTAAGTAGGTCCGCCTTGAATTTGACAGTGACAAACTAAGCAGCACAAAGAACAATGCCATGCGTAAATAAAAATACACATGTTTCAGTCCTTGGTATTTACCAAACGGTTCGATGTGGATATGCAGCATGCAACGGCATAAATACTAATAATAAGTCCGTTTGAAAAAGTAGTAGATAAGTATTTTTGTATAAGTCGGAGTAAATATGTTGAGGGGATTATCCCGTTTTACGGAAAAATATTATTGAACGTACTTTTGGGTGAGAGTTAAGTGTTTCCAAATAAGCACAATGTGCTTGTTTAGAAAAGCTTATTTACTCTCTAAAAGTACGTTTAACAGTATTTTTCCATAAAACAAAATAATCTCCTTCACATATTTACCTCGATTTACATAAAAGTACTTCTAGATCGTATTTTCAAACAGACTGACCGATAAGTAGAATAGTGGCTTGTTTGGATAGTTCGTTTGGAGAACGGAAACAGATTCCGAGATAAATATGTGAGAGAAATTTTATTTTAGTAAGCGTGAAAATGACTTTTGAAAAGGTAAACGGTTTCCCCAAAATAAGACTGCGAACGAAAGGACCACGCATTTGCAAAGGTAGGGTGCGTAGCTAGCTAGCCGTAGCAAAATTTATAATTGCAACCCAAATAATTAAATCCTGAGTAGTATATATGTCTGTAGGGAGCCCGACAGCTCTTGTCCTTGGTCGCGCCACGTGATCAGGCACGCTATCACTATCTGGGAAAGATATGTTCTCTACCTAATTTAATTTTACTTCTGGTTTTTGTTAAAATTCAAACCTAATAATTATCCTTAATTATTAATACTCTTTGGTTATGTTTATAAGTTGTACATAACTAAATCACATATATAAAAAATTGGTTAAAATTAATTAAAATTATAGTTAGAGTGAAAAGAAATGTAACTTACATAAAAAAACATTCTTAAATTCAGAGACACAGAACGTAAGAGAGAATGAACGTAAAAAAAAAGGTAAATAGAAAAAGGAGTTAATTAAAATGACCATACCCTTTCACAAATTAAAAGCTCATATCTTACATTTAGTGTTTGAGGAATAACTAATAATTAGGATTGGTTGGAGTACTTGTAATGTCAATTAATTCACCACAGGGGATTTATGGCGGTCACGAGATTCTAATCCATTCAAGATTTAATTTAAAGGGATTGAGATTACAATTGACGTCAACATGTTTTTGTTACTCTTTCCCAGCAATGTACGCAACTCAAGATAAAATGTATTTTAAAATCTGTAAAACACATCTCGAAATCTATAAGATATTAAGAATAAATCTTATTTATCTTCTTAAAAATAGTTTTCACTTCTTGAATCTAGGTCTGAGTCAGCCAAGGCACGCTAGTTGAGAAATTAAACAAGATGGAAACATATTTAAAACTCATAGTAAATCTAAAATCTGGGGATTTTATGCATGAAAATGTTATAACTGAAGGAAGCTTGATTCGCAATCTAACACTACAAAACACTGCCGTTATGTTGGTGAAAAAGCTTAATGTGTTGTGAAATTATATATATATATATATGTTGTGTGTGTGAATGTCCATAAAGCTTTTTGGATTTCTCTTAGGATCCTCTTCTTCTTGATGCTAAATTTCATAACCTCCAACCCTTTATTATTCCTATGCTTAATGCCATAAAGACCATAACCCATAATGCCTTTATGTTGTATCATAGTGTGGGTTAATTCTTTTATTTATGGTATTGTAACTCTTGGAAGAGTATAGTGCCTATAAATATATTTGGAATCACATGTGAATGAGAATGAGAAATGCTCATATGCTCTCTTCCACAATCTCTTATCTTCTCTTATTTTCTATGCTCTCATTTTTTGTTTTATAACATAATGACAATATTTTAATTTTTGTTGGTTATTTTAAATATTTCAGCAGCAATTATAATCACTGAGAAAAACAATTAAAGATGCTTTCACCGGTGCATACTTCATATTACATTTAAGGGATTTAATTTTTTGTCGTCTTGATTAGCGTTAAAACAAATTTTTTAGTCTATAAAGTAAATTTTTTTTAATTTACAGCACCATGATTTTTTAACACCCATGTTTTTATTGTTTTAAATTGAAAAATTCTAGAAAAACATAAAATCCAAAAAAAAACCAACGAAAGAACGCTTTTATCCTGTCTCGGGGATAATAATTTATTAGAAGCGTTGTGAGGATAAAATGGTCTTTTCATGCATCAAGGGATACGGTACTTTGCATTAATCTCCCTTAAAGCTAGATTCTAATCCAATCGGATTCTGTGACACGGCAGCGTTTAGCAGACGGCTCAGAAACGGCTACGTACGACACGGTAGAGTCAGATTCTAATCCAATCGGATTCGAAGTGTCTTCCACGCGACTCCTATGCGCGTGGAATATCTCCGTCCCCTTCGTTTTATAGTAGTTTATCAGAGAGTCAAGCTTTCAGTGGAAAAAGTTAGTTGGGCCTACGCTCCGCCTCTCGTTTTGGGGGTTGGCCTTCCAGCCGCTAACCACCAATCCCAAATTTCAGAATTCCCAATCCCATCATTAATAAAAGTCAAAGTTTTATTTTTTATATAAAGATCAATAATTTTTAATGAACAATTTTACCGGGGCAATTTTCACAGAAGACCCAAAACAGTTAGTTCAGAACTTCTAAAACCCAGAAAGCCAGAACAGTAGTATAACCCCTTCCCTCTCTTTGATCGTATTTGTATATGCAGAAAGCCTCTGGATAAGAAATTTAGAGCACTGAAGAGGACTAGAACTCTAGTAATAGGGTATGTTGAGCTGCGTAAGTTGTTTCCTCCGCAGGGCTCTGACTATATCTTGTGCTCTTGAGGCATCTCTGTTTTTCATGTTAAAATATTTTTTTATTGTGATTATTTCTTTATAAAACTCTGGGCTTTGAAATGCAGATGGTTGAACTCGGTTTTATACGCCTTCCGGTAGCTTCTTGACTTTCTGGTTAGTACTACTTCTTTCCTTATTTCATCTTCCAATCCAACAATTTTTCTTTAATGGGAAGAAGCCAGCAGTTTGAACAGGGGATAAATTAGAAAGAAAGCGGACTATTACTGCTTCACAGTTAGCTTTTCGTGTCTAAGCTTGATGCACGCTTCTCCGGCTTTTCTGGGTTCTGCATATTTCATGTCCACTGACTCAAGTTCTGCTGTATAGACGAAGGGGTTATATCAGTAGATTAGCTCTTTAGACTATTTTGATTCTCCTCCCTATGGTTCGATTTTAGACATTCGTTATAGCTGCTAGTTTTGTTCTGTTCTGCACTATCCCAATTTTTTTTAAAAAAAAATACCATGGAGGGACAAAGCTTCTTTGTTTGCATTGAGAATGGGCCTTTTGTTTATAATTTTCATTGGCATTACATAGATACCATGACAAATCACTTGGAATAGACAATTCCCTGATGAAACCAGGAAACTTTTATCCATGTGGGAGCTGAGGTTTGGTTCTTTTTTATGACATTTTGAGGACATGCGGTCTTTGCATGGTTCCATATTCAGCATTTTGAAGTTTAAATGTCTGAAAGTATACTTCTTTGTAAGTTAGAGACCTACAAAATGGTGATTATTTCTCCAAACATGGGAATGCAGTATAAGCTTGGGAGATTTCGGAGGGAACAACTGATTCATATTTTCATTTATGCAAATATTTTGACTCCAGTTGTGAGCAACGTTTCCCAACTTGAAGTTTGAGGATGCTGCTACAATTATCTAGTTGGTTTGTTCATTCCTCAGACCCCTAAAATCTTCCTCTAGTGAGTGGATGTGGATTAATTTTCTCATCTGAGAATCGTGGTGCTTGTGAATAGCTCTTGGTTTGTACATACCAGAGATAGGATGGTCTACCTTATCTATTATTAGGACTAGATTTGAAATCCATGCTTCTGTTTTCACTGACTTTCCATGCAGCTCAATGTAAAAGATTGCCAAGAAGTTGAAAATTCCCAGTTTGGTGACCCAAATTGAAAGCAAACAACTTGCCATTCGGTTCCTTCCTTCAGAGCAAAAAATCTCAAGAGAACAAAACTATTCATATCTTACATACTCTGTCTACAATCAAAATGATGCCTATTTATGGTTCTGTGAATGTGAAACAAAAGTGTGGAATACTTGCCAGTCATAAGTTGGTTCAACTGTGGAAAGAATAAGGTGGCAGTAGTGTTATGATTTTTATCCTCAAACTTAACAACTACGAAATTATATTTCATTTCACTTTTTCTGCCTTTAATCAGTTCTGTGGCATGAGTCATACTCTTAATAACATAGTGTTCTTTTGGGAGGGGGGACTTGATTGGAGATCGCAAGCAAATATTTTGCTGTCTTTCCTTCGTGATGCTATCTAATTATCATCCTACAGTTTCAGCTGTGAAGATGTTTATTTTCACCTCGGGCTAGTTTGGAGTCAAATTAACAGAAATTTTCTGTCATGTGAAGTTTTCTGCTCGATATCAACGTTCATAGCCAGGAGTTTTGAATTTAAAAAAGGATCGGCTCTTGAAGAAAAAACTTAGCAACTGAGGATGGATGTTAAGGAAGCTGAAAGAGTAGTTGTTGCAAAACCAGTACCTTCAAGGCCTACTTGCCCCCCTTTTAGGTCTTTCTCCGAGCTACTTGCAGGTGCCATCAATGCCTCTCCATCTATTGAATCTTCTCAAGCCACAGTTTCAGCCATTAGACCAAAGACTGTGAGGTTCAAGCCAGCCATGAACCGCCCGCCTCCGGCTGGGTTTATTTCTTCTGAGGTAAACTTACAGTTTCACCTGTCTGAAACACAGACTCTGCTTATTTCGGCACTTCCTGATTCTTGATTTCCTATTTGTGGTGGTTTTGACATTTTCAGGCTAATCCATCTTACAAAAGTCGTAATAAACAAGATACTAATCAAACAGTTGTTTACAAACCTACGGCTAAGCTTGTCTCCAAGGCCACTGTTTCTCTTTTGGCAAATATGGTCAGTATTATATGCATTTATTAATAAGGCTATGTCGCGCTCGTGTGAGATTTGAGTTCACGAGTTTTTTTTTTGTTTCATTCACTTAAGGGAAATTACAGTTCCAGTCATAGCCAGCAGTTTCAACATCGCAATCAGGAGAAACCGAGGTCCAATTTGAGC
>JANTPZ010002307.1:0-18406 GCA_025593235.1 Vachellia pachyceras
AAAAGGCATTTTCTTCTCCCGTAGGAATGAGTTTTTTTTCTCATTCTCATCAAAATACATTTGAAGTGGGAATGCATTTTACATAAATGCTTTGCCTAAAAAAAGAGTTAAGGGTGAGAAAAATGCATTCCTTGATCTCCATGCGGTTTGACTCAAAGACACGTGGAGCGAGCAAAAGTGATTCATGCCTGAGGGAGTAAGCGTAACAGTGGTACAGCACACAGTAGATCCCAGCTCACCCTCGCCTGCAGTTCAGTTATTAACAGCAACTAGATAACGTCATCATTCCCCCTTGTGACGCATGCATCATACCCACGTCCCATTGTTTTGTTGCAAGTCGAGACAAACACATTCAATTCACGTGGCATGATAAAGCTTTCAACTTCACTCGAATATCTGAGAACAAAGTAATTTTATGTAAGTAAAAGTAATTAGATTAAAAAGGTTATCTCATTTTACGATAAAATAACGTTAAAAGTACTCTATAATTATTCTTAAACAGGGCCCTATATGTAATAACCCAAATGCCGAGTCTGCCCCTCTTATTCCAAAAAAAAATAAATAAAATATAACCCATTCCCTCTTCTGGTCAAAAGTCAAAACGACAGTCGTACTCAGAAATGAAAGAGCACTGTCTGAGACGGATATAAGGCGTACAGAGTGATAATGGCTCTATTTGGATAGTTTGTTTAGGCATCCAAAAGTCATTCCTACGCTTACCGAAATAAAACTCCTCTCACATATTTACCTCGGAATCTGTATCCGTTCTCTCAGCGGGTTATTCAAACATTCAGTGTGGGCGCGCATTATTTGATTAGGCGGCATATAGAGTGGTACTACACCCACCCTCTTCCCCTCACTGTTCTCTTCATTATTTTCCAAATCCCACGTGATCGATGTGCTTCTTCAGTGCGCCAATTCATTGCAATGCATGATCAATTCTGCTGTTTAACTCCACCAAACATAACATATGGAGGTTTTTTATTTACTCCAAGAACTGGACACGCAGAATTTGGTGACGCCAATTTTTTTTTTCTAACCACATAAAGTTTGGTTATTGAATGGCTTCTTGTCGGGGGTTTCTGGCATTCATCTTTTTGATCTTTTTGCGTTTTGGTGTCATGTGGGATCGGTCAAACTCTTCAACTCTACTCCACAATCCACCCAGCGACTAATTACTTTGCTCTTTTTGTCATATATCTTTCTGTGTTACATTAATATATTAATTATTTCAATCCTCTCTCTATGCATGCCACTCTCACCTCAATCAATGCTTAGGCCAACACGAAAGTTCAATTTAAGAAAAGAGTTCTCGTAAGCTTTATCTATCGCTTGCATCTAAGAAAAGAGTATACTCCAAGCACTACATGATTATGATTTGCTGTAAGCCATAATATGATTATATGTGGCATCTCATAATAATCGATCGATCAGCTGCAGTTAAGTTAGAGACTGAAGTTCCGTTTTTTTTATGGGTTGGATTTAGATGTTATGTTTAGAGCTTGCGTATAAGTTATTAAATCTCCCCAATCATGATTGAGAATGAGCTCAGTTGTAGGCGAAACATGGTGTTAGTTTGGGTGATGAAGTCAGTCAGTCAGTCAGTCTACGTTTCAATCACATCCAATCAGAGATCATCTCTGATATGTAATTTTCTTTGCAACGATACAGTGTCCATCATTAACTTGAGAAGCCAGCACCGCGGTAGGAGGAGTGGATAAGATCGTGGTTAATTAAGAAACTAATATGATTAGTCATGAAACAGTGCGTTTGATAATCATGTTTTAATTAACCCCCCAGGGGCCGCCGCCGGGAGCAGTCTTTATCTCTTGAAATTATCCGAATTGACATTATTATGAACTACTGTTGAAAAGGCTTCATTTAACTGCAGCTATCTACAGTGACGACACCGGAAAAGAGAAATGCATACAATGATTAACATCACGGTCGCAGTTTTGCTAATGGGTTGATCTGTGAAGTGAAAATAAGATGGGGACGCAGGAACAATGAAGAGAAGTATATGTTTGAGCTTTACATATAGTTCACAGATGATTATCTCCCGCCTGAGGACCCTCCCGCTAGGCTTCATAATTATTACCCCCTCCTCCCCACCTCGCCGCGGCCGACATACAGCAGTCGCATCCCAATACTTGGAGGAAGGGCCCACTCCGGAACAGACCCCGCAGAGATCGAAAGAGCGAATGTGGGATGAGCATCATGAGAAGGATTATTAATTTAAGTGTGATCGATCAATGAACGTCATAATTTGATGGTGAAAAGAACGTCACGTGTTGACCCGCTGTACAACTACATGATTATATGCATTCCCGTTAATCTCGCATCCTGGAAATGCCTCTCTACTCATTCCATCACGCAACGCAACACCGTATATATTTTTCCCATACCTCCACTCATTACTACACACAACCCATTCTACGATAGCCAAATTCTGGAAAGCTCATCTCCTGTTGAGTTTAATTACCCATCACTCCACCTCCTGCCTATCCATCCCTCATTAAACATAATATCATAGTTATACATCAAATAATGACAGCGTCAGCAATGTTATACATCACATGAAAACTAACACCACAACTGTATCCGGTTTACAAGAAAAAGTTAACGCTTTGGCGGTATTTGAAGGTGGGGTGCATTGTATGCATGCTCCCGCAACCAGTTTAACAAGACCTCCTCACTCCATTTAAGCCCTGCATACATATCTCGACACATACTATGCATCATCATATTCACACACCGTCGCCGAAAGTCAGGATCACGCGCAATAGCATCAATTTTACACAACTCTGGGAGGACTTCGCTCACTGGTGGAGTTTTTTTGCGTTGCTCTCTATCCAAGGCTGCTGCTCTCCCCTCATATGCCGCTGCTATTCTACTCATGCAATTGATTATAGCCTGCGAGGTAGACTTTCTTGACCGTTTACTTCGTGCAGAAGTTTCTCCTATCTTTCTTTTCCCACGGCCTGTTGACCACAAAATGTTTTATGTATGTTGTTCCATGCTTCCCTCTTAAATGAAGTACCTTGACGTTGTTTTTTATATATTTGATCTATGCATGTGTCAATAAACACTTTTTTGGTACTATAATCCCATGACGCTTTACCTCTACTGTCGTTCATTTTGCTACGACCACATTGTAAGACATGTATGCATTATAACATAAGAACCAGCACAATAACAAAAAAACAAGCACAAGATTTAAAGTGGTAACAAGAAAAGCAGAAGAACCAGCACAATAACAGAAAAACAAACACAAGATTTTAAGTGGTAACAGGGAAAGCATAAGAACAAGAACAATAATAGAAAAACAAGCACAAGATTTATAATGCATACAACAAAGCAGAGGAAAATAGATAAGGAGGGCATTGAACAGATATCTATAACAACAAAAATCCATGGTAAGCCATTTGGCAGCAAAGAAAATTAGCAAATCAAAGATCTTGTGCTTAACTTGGTACTACCACCACGGATGCTTAATAAATAGGCATTAATATTGCAAACAGATTTTATAGCTGAGTTTCCTTTTCTACCTTGATACGGACACTGCTATTTCCGTTTCAACTGAAATTGTGGAGCAACTCAAACTTCAGGATCAAAATGTAAAATTCATAGCCGAGTTGATGGACTTGTTATTGATTAATTTGTTATTAATGGACTTGTGTGGATATTGCTCATTTGGCTTCAGGAAGTTGTAAGAGAACTATTGCTGGACAAAAAGATTTGGCATCTGGAAAACAAAAAACAACTCTATGAAGATTGCATGCAAAAAATCACTGAAGAGAAAGGTATCTCGCATTCGGTTGGAAGGTTAGTTGCATCAGAAAGCCATTATCACTCTGATGAATTTTCAGCCCATGCCAGCAAAGATCTTGCAAACACAATTAACATGGAAGATCTTGTAATCACTGAAGGTGAATCAGTTGACTGGCAACCAGGAAAGTAAGTAACAGCTTAGGCACTCTTTTGCAACCAGGGAAATCAGAAGGAAAGTGTGGAAAAAAAAACCACAACAGAAAATGCAGCTCACTAGCCTCACAATTCAAAAACACAAACAGAGAAGGAAAAAAGTAACCTAGTAAATGCACATGAGTTGGGAAAAAAAACCACAACAGCAAAATGCCGCTCACTAGCCTCAAAATTCAAAAACACAAACAAAGAAGGAAAAAAAAGTAACCTAGTAGCTTAGGCACTGTTTGTCTGCTAGGGAAAAGCCAAGTCCAACCGAAACCCAGCAGAAAGGAAAAGCTAAACTACATGTGAGATGATTTATCTTGAAGCTTTTATTTTTAAGAGCACAGTTCACATGTTAATCAAATACGCATCAACCAAGAGATTGACGTTCACATTTCAACCTGGTTAACGTTCACAGTTCACATGAAGAGATTAACGTTCACAGGTTAATCAAATCGCACAAAGAGTAAATGCAGATGAAGAGAGCTTTATGAAGGTAATGTAGTTCACGGGATGAAGGGGATGAAGTTCAACACTCTTCGGCTAAACAGAACTTTAAGGGGATGAAGATCGTAGGATGTGTTTATCTGCAGACGAAGAGTAAATGCATGTTTGGAATAACAGTTAGGCGAGTAAATGCATGCAAGAGGTGAGTTAAATGCAGGTTTGGGAATCTCAAGACGGTGAGACCACGTTAGGTAGAGACGCTCAGATTATTGTTGCAGCGTTAGGTAGAGAAGCTGAGCTTTGTTGCTTGTCGGCAGAAGCAACTTCTTCACACAAGCCACTTATTCCCATAAGCCTTCCCAAAGGGACCGAAAAATGAACAGGAATGGAATTGGGCTTCTCGCACTGTGCAACGCACTTTTGGGCCTGCTAACTGGTTGCCAAACATGTCCATTTTCAAAAGGCGTCCTCATCCAAACTGAACCTAAACTTCTCCTGTAC
Source organism: Vachellia pachyceras (assembly GCA_025593235.1). Lineage (NCBI taxonomy): Eukaryota > Viridiplantae > Streptophyta > Magnoliopsida > Fabales > Fabaceae > Vachellia > Vachellia pachyceras. The sequence continues at coordinate 4,918 of JANTPZ010002307.1, forward strand.
ATTTAACTCGTATCTCCCCATACAGTTCGACAAGCAACTTCCACTCCTAAGCTTAATTCAAACGGGTTTCCAAGTCCACTTCCCAATTCCCACTTTTCCAACCCCGCTTGTACCCGTATGGCTCCACATCATTCCCTCGACATTTTCTTCTTGTTCTACTATTTAGGCGCTGACCCCAAGCACGCGCGCGCACACACACGAAAAACCAAGAGCTACCAAAAAAAGGCAGAGAGAGATAGGAACCGTGAGGGACCCTCCCGTTAGGCTCCATAATTACCCCGCGTTGCGCCCAACGTATTTTTGTCAAGGGAGGGGAATAATAGCCTACAGCAGTCGCAGTGTGGTCCTCCTGTACTAGACTATGTGCCCGTTTGGAAACACGGTAGAGAAGTACTTTTACGCAAATCGAGGTAAATATGTGAATGAGATTATCTCGTTTTGCGGAAAAACATTGTTGAACATGCATTTGACTTTTCCAAACGCTCCACAAACACGCCCTATATATGGTTGGCATGTCGCAGTACCAAATTATATTGAACCCAAAGCTCCAGTATTAAGATCAATAGCGGTCCAGAATGCACTACTGTCAAGGACGGTATCACGTGTGTTGGCCACAACCATTTAAATTTTTCTAGGTTTACACTAAATCTTACTTACCGTTATGTTTACAAAGTATCCTTCTGCACATGGACTCTTGATGCTTGTATCCAAGAGCAGATCAGAACCAAATTCACTCCACCCTCTGAATTTGCAACAGTGTAGAGAAATTATGGAAGGAGCAATTAAGTGGAATGTTGATCACTAGGGGCTATGGAGAATGAAAGATGACACCCAACATGGAAAAAAGAATCTTCCAGTTAATCACAACATGACAACAAAGAATAATTTCAATACGTTGCACATCTTGGTTTGATTAAGCGTTTTTACAAAGTCAGTTTCAGTCAATTATTTTATGTGTGCCAAATCATCTTCTGATTATATACTCCTGCTCTGTGGTTTCAGAGGTGTATAATTACCATTTGTTGATGCCAAGATCTATATGAAGCTCCAGGCTAGGTTACAATTCTGAATAAGCAAGGTTGGAATTTTAAACATGGTTAATGCAATTAGTAAGCACCTTGAAGAGATTTTTCAAAGTCCTCCAGCTGTCGAATAAAACCAAGGTTGGGAGATGCCACTGGTTGTCTGCTCTTCACATGCTCCAGGGCTTGAGATAAACTCATTCCATGAGTCTTCATCAGATACGCAACCACTATAGTCGCACTGCAAAAAGAACACAAAGGCACATTTTATCTGGTTAATCTTAGGAAAAGGGGAAGGAGAAACGGTGAGTTGGAAATGCACAAGACCCAAATCTAATTAGTTTAAGTAAATTATGTTCTAAAACTAGTCAAAGAGTAAATGGCTTCACTAAGTTTTGAAAAGAGATCCAAAGCAAACAAGCATGAAAATTAGGCTTGGGTAGAAGATAAGAAAATTTACCTCCTGGACCTTCCAGCAAAGCAATGAACTAAAGTCCCTCCACCAAGCCTTTTGCCTTCATCAATAAAATCAAAGCACTCGTTGAAGTATTGTTTTATGTCTACGTCCTCTCTGTCAACGACTACCTCAATTTTCCAGTAAAAGCACAACTTAATTACGGCAGTTATACTAGAAGCAAAACAAAGTTGTAAGAGAAATATTGAAATAAGCATAATTACATGCTAAGTAATAGTACATTTCATACACTCACTGAATTCAGTAATTTAGTGACTGCAGTGCAATCATAGTGATCCATTCACCATTCTACAGCAGCAAACAGCAAATGCTGCAGAAACTGACTTAATTGTAGACAACGCCATATGACTTTTAATAATAAAAGCCACTTCATATCCAGTGAAGATAAGGTCTATCATAAGGATTAAGTAGTAGATTGTCAGCTGCTCATATTCCAAGAGCATCAAAGATTTTTTGACAGCAAAAGTGGCTGAATCCGCCCCTTATTTTCCTCAACTTTTGACCCATAAAGGTCAAATCATGAGCTTACAAAAATTTACAATGATGGCACCACACCAAATTTCAGAAAAATACATTCTAAAATTTATCTACTCAAGTTTAAAAGCCTCCCTTGAATGATTAGTCATGAAAACAGGTCCCTGTAATCTAGAACCACATAAACACTTCTTCGCCAAACCTAGTCAAGTACAAAACCCTATCTAGGTAAGCAGTCATCGGAAATTAAAAGGCATAAGAAGATCCATGACAGAAAATACTCCATTCATTCTAAGAAACTGACATACCGTTTATAGTTTTATATACAAAATCATTAGGATGTGCGGGTGTCAGAGTATTAGCTACAGTTAAAACACGAGTAACATTTAAGTTTTTAAGTGCATCCTTGTTAGCTGCAGCGCCAACCGAACCCAAGAAAAGACCCTGCAAGACCGAAAGCAAACCACTGAATGAAATTAAAAAAAAATGCTATTTAATTTAAAAGCATTCCAGATACATCAGCCGCAGTCATGCTACCCCTTCGATTTGGCAAGGAACATTATCCCGCCTACAGTAATTAGCTGCAGAGATAACCCGCGAAAGTGCTGCTATTTGTTTCTTCAAGTTTTCATTAACTTCATCCATACTCGTCAGCAGAGGTTGCTCTTCCGTTTAGTTTTCTTATCCCCTTCAAATAAAGCAGGGAATAACCAAGAATTGCAAACTTTTAGAACGAATACCCAGTTTCAAGAAGCTACATTTCCCATATTTCTCTAAAAAAATAAACTCACCCAACAATTTTCACCACTTCTTTGTTAGAAATACGAAGGGGGTAAAGATCTTCTGACCGAAATGGAGAACGGATAATCAAAACCAAGCCATAGTAGAAATAGCCAACAAAGTATCCAAGTTGCTAATTATGAATGAGTACCAAAGGAAAGGTGATTCTTTTGTGGCGGAAACCCAATTTAATTAATTGGTTATTTTTGAGCTTTTCTTTGTGTTGCTTGTCTCTTTGCTAATTAATTTTTATGGATAAAATTTTATATTGAAATATTAGAGGAGCTTGTGGAAGAGGTTTTTTGAGAAATCTTAATCTAATTCTGAATGGTCCTAATCCCAATCTCATTTTCTTATCTGAGACTAAGTGCAGTAATTTTTCTCAATTTCTTTCTTTAAGTGGATTGGGCTTTGATGGAGTTAGATGTATTTCTAGTGAAGGTAGATCGGGCGGTTTAGTTGCAGCTTGGAAATCTAGTAATATTTCTGTCAGAATTTTGGAGGAAAATAGACAATTTTTCCACTATGATTGTTCTGTGGCTCGGGGCCCTAATTTTCTTATTACTGCAGTTTATGCTATGTGGCTGACTCATGGAGATTTTCAAAATTTCCTCAGTAACAATTGGGATCCAAATAGTGATCTTGGCAGGAATATTGATAACCTGAAATCTCCTCTTCTTTGTTGGAATAGAGAAGTTTTTGGATTGGTGGAGAAAAGGAAGAGGAATATTATTGCCCGCTTGAATAGCATTCAATTATCTCCTTCCTACCCCTACTCTCGATTTATGTGCAAGCTGGAAAATGATCTTCAACTCGAATTAGAGGAGGTGATTAAACTGGAAGAAATTAAATGGTTTCAAAAATCTCATTCTCAATGGATTACTCAGGAGGACCGAAACACTAGATACTATCACTTAAAAACAAATTCTATAAGGAGAAAGAATAAGATACGAGCCCTCAAGGATGATACTTGGAAGTGGATAGAGGAGGAACATGCTTTGAAATGTCTGGTGACAAGGTACTTCCAAAATCTTTTTCGAGCTGAGGAAGGGGATCCCTTATCTTTAGGCCATACTTCTAAATTCCCTGTCATTAACCAGACCCTCTTGGCCAATTTGGGCGTGACTCCTTCTGAAGAAGAAATTCATGCCGCCATTTTTGACATGGGGCCTTATAAAGCTCCTGGGCATGATGGTTTTTATCCGATATTTTTCCAGAAGAACTGGAGCACTGTTGGCAAGTCAGTTTGTAATTTTGTTAGAGCTGTTTTTGAGGGTCACATGGACTTAGCTGGGCTAATAAAACTTTAATCGCCCTTATCCCCAAGAGAGACAGGCATGAAAGAGTATAGCACTTTTGCCTGATATCTCTATGCTCTATTCACTATAAATGTGTCACGAAGATTATTGCTAAGAGAATGAAGGGCATTATGAATGACATGGTTTCTCCCTTTCAGACTGGTTTCATTCCTGGACGCCATATCCAGGACAATATCATTATCGGTCAGGAAATTGTCAATTCTATTAAGAGGTCGAGGGGAAGGAAAGAATTTATGACTCTCAAAATTGACCTTGAAAAAGCTTATGATAGGGTTAATTGGGATTTTATGAGGATGATTCTACAGGAGATAGGTTTTGAGGAGGGCTTCATTAATTTACTTTTGAGTTGTATCTCTTATACTCCTATAATGTTATGGAATGGATCATGCTCTGAGTTTTTCAATCCGAAAAGGGGCATTTGTCAAGGGGATCCTATATCTCCTTTCTCTGTTTGTTCTCTATATGGACAAACTTTCTCATATCATAAAAGATGCTATTGATGCTAACCAGTGGAAGCCTTTTCCTATCTCTAAGGAAGGGCCTCTCATTTCTCATCTTATGTTTACAGATGATCTTCCTCTATTTGGAGAAGCGTTTCAGGAGCAAATCTCAATCATGATGGCATGCCTTGACAAATTCTGCCAGGCTTCTAAAGTTAAGGTAAGTAAGGAGAAGTCCTCTATCTTTTTCTCAAAAAAGGTTCCCAATTCGATGAGGAAAAAATCCAACGCATTGCTGGTATGAATATTTCGACTGATATTGGTAAGTATCTAGGATTTCCTTTATCTAGAAAGAGAAAATCTATTAAGAACTTTCATTTCATTATTGATAGAGTTAAATCTAAATTATCTACCTGGAAAACGAACTGCCTCTCTATTGTAGGAAGAATCACACTTGCGAAATCGGTTCTCAGCTCCTGCCATTTGTACTCTATGCAAGTTGCTAAAGTTCCTTTGTCTATTTGTGGGGAAGTTAAAAGACTCCAACGGGATTTCATATGGGGCACTGAGTGTAATAGGGGTTTTCATCCGGTTCGATGGGAGATTGCCACCCTTCCCAAATCTCATGGTAGGCTTGGGTTTAGAAAGTTGCGATCGAAGAATCGTGCCTTTGGAGCCAAAATTGCCTGGAACCTTTTTATTGGGACGTCTGGCTTATGGGCTGAAGTTTTGCAGAGCAAGTACATGTTTAGAAGCGAGCATAATCTTCTCAACTCTAAACTAGGTGACTATAATCTTTGGCTTTTCGTATGTGAACGGCAAAATCTGGTTGAAAATGATGTAAAGTGGCAAGTAAGAAATGGGAGTATGGAGAGTTTCTTCTCAGATATGTGGTTAGTCCTGGGAAAGAAAATTAAAAGCATGTGTTTGAGGCCCCTTACTAAGGTAGAGGAAAGGTCTAAGGTTGCTGATTGGACAGTTAATGGCAATTGGGATTACCATCGCCTGAATAATTTGGTGAATGGTGAAGTTATTTCCAATTTAATTAATCACATCCCTCCGAGGGCTAACGCGAATAATGATGTTATGACTTGGGCCTTTACCAGTTCTAGGATTTTTACAATTAAAAGTGCCTATTTTTCTATTGAACACAATCCTCCAAATTTGTTTAATCCCGTGTACAAGCAAATTTGAAAATGGAAAGGAGCCAAAAGAGTTAAGGTCTTCCTTCGGAAGGCTTTCCACAATAGGCTTCCAACGAATGGATGGCGAAGCAAATGGTCTAGTATGTCGCCGCTGTGCCTTTCTTGTCATGATGAAGAAGAGAATACTCTGCATATGCTTCGGGACTGTAAGTATGCTAGAAATATATGGCTTAAGTCTGTTCAGCCCTCTCATTTATTTAGTTTCTTTTCATGTTCTTTGCGTGATTGGTTTGCTATGAATCTGAAAAGGAATTTGGGATTGAGTTCTTTATCTAATTGGACTTATTTTGGGGTGTGGTTTGTTGGCGTCTTTAGCTTTGGAGGAATAAGGATATTTTTTTATAATGATTTTTCTAGGCCTTCTGATCCTCTTTTGTCAATTCTTGCTTCTTGTAAGCTTTTTGTTCAATGTAATGACATTTTACAGCTATACTCTGATATAAGGACCAATCAGTTTCTGCGTTGGATGCCACCGGAAATTGGGTGGCTTAAAGTTAATGTCGATGGAGACGTCGCCCAAGCCTCCAAAAAAGCAGGTTGTGGAGGTATTTTTAGGGACCACTTGGGTACCTGGAAATTGGGGTTTACCAAGTCTTTGGGTCACTGTGAGCCGCATATTACTAAAAAATGGGCGATTTTCAGTGACCTTCAATTAGCTGGTGACTATGGTTTCAAAAAAATCATTATTGAGTCTGATGCTAAGCTTTTGGTTGAAGCTTAATTCTAACCAGGACTGTCCTAACTCTGGCCTCCTCTTTGATGAGATTGGGAAGCTTATTAAAAGAGACTGGACTGTTACCATTCAACATTTCCCTAGGGAGATCAACTGTTTAGCGAATGCTCTAGCTAAGCAAGCCATTTCCTCCTCTTCCATTTATTGGTCCTGCCCTCACCATCTGCAGACTATGTGCTTCAATGACTGATTGGGAGCTCATCCCCTTATTGTGTAATTTTTGTTTGTTCTTTTGAGTCTTGTGCTCTCTTTCTTTGTATAAAAAAAAAAAATAGGAGCACATCAATTGGAGAACAATTTGCTGCAATTTGATTTAGCATCGTCAAGGCTTGGCTTCAGCAATTCACTCTTCTCCAGGCAAACAAACTGCGGCAACTTCAACCTTACCTCAACCGTGTGATGCCGTGATGGGTTTCTTTTTTCCTTTTCTTTTATTCCCTCCCCTGCAAACTGCAATTTCATTTCCTCAAACTAAATTTTCCCGCTGTTCACCCAAGTTTCATGTATGAGAAATAAGAGCAATCAACCAGCAAGCTATTTTTATTTGGATGCTCTCAAAATCTTCTCTTCTCTCTTTTGAAAATCAACTTCTCTCCACTTGTAAATAAAAAAACATATGGCTCAGATCCAATACTTCATAAAACCAGTGTTAAAATACTTTATAAATTTAATTTTTATAATACAGGGTTGAAGGACTCAGATTAAATTTTAACAGGTTATATTTATTTTTTAGCTATATTTTAATAATTTAATACTATTATATAATATATTTCTTCAGAAGCGTTCATCTTTAGTAGCATTTCCAGCGACGGCGGCACAATTATGCATACAAGACATTATAAGGTAAATATGTGAAGGATTTTATCTCAACTTCTGTAAACGTGATTTTTCAACACTAATCAAACATATTCATCACTTCTCTAACCTAATAGAGGTACTATTGTTTTAATATGCCTCCACCGTGTTATGAGTCCATATTGAATGAGAAGGAAGAGAAAGGAAATTTTTTTTGCTTGAGATATTTAATATGCATTGAAATAAAAAATGATTTCATAGGAGAATTTATGTTTGATTGAATTAAAATGATAGTAAGATAGGTAAAAAAATATTTAAAATGACCATTGACCATATTTAACAAAATATAGAAACTAGTACTTGAAAATATATATTTAAAGAAAATTAGGTGCTAGCTAATATACATATACATATATATATATATATATTAATGAAATTTAAATAATTTCATACATAACCATGAGTTACACATAGTGTACATATAGTCAAAACTCTAGAAGATCATATAATTTTATATTTTTAACCACATGCACATTATAGTTACATCATGATTATTTAAAATTTAAATAACTGTACTCTTAACCACGACTTATATTTAATTAAAGGAGGGGTAGAAATGTCTTCTACATTTTCCACCACAGAAAGAAATTGAGTTCCCACCAAAACCGGTGGGGAGAAGTTTTCCTATGCATGAAAAAAAATCAGCCGCCATCGGAAAATTTGCAAACTAAACACGCAGGCACAATGGAAAATTTAGATTTTCCTTTTCTTAATCTGATTTTCAATGATCCAAATGGACCTAAGTACTTACCAATAATTGGATTTATTTTTAATTATTTTTTAATCCACCAACATAATTATCTACAAGAGAATGTACAGTTCTACTTGAAGCCCGAGTCCACAAGTTACTGCAATAAAAGCTAAGTGCTTGTTTAGAAATTTCTTATTCCCAATGATGCACGCAAACCAAACCAAAATCATCTTGAAATCAGTAAAAATTATCTCGAAATCCATAAAAACCATCTTGAAATCCGTAAATTCTTTTCCGTAAATTCTTCTCGGAATCTGTATACTCCTTTCTTCCAACAGATTCCCAAACACACACTAACATGTTAATCCAGATGGTAAAATTCGTCCATGCATAACTTTTTAATAATTCAATTTTAAAGATAAAACGTAATGTGTGTCACAAACAATTCGATCAATACAAATTCGGTAAAAATAAAATGACATACAAAAGAAGAGATAAAAATATCCTAATACACCTCAATAAAGAGATTTACATCTAGGCTGCAAAAATAATGGTACATTGAAAAGCTGCCAAGGCACACGAACAGTTTCCCCCTTATAAGCCTAAAAAAATGAGCCATCTCTACTCATCTGTCACACATCCCCTGGATGCAGATTGTACATTTTTGATGTACTGAAACACAGAATTCAAGTTTAAAACCCAGGGCCTGGCTATATTTTTGCTAAAAAAGTGGATTGCATTTCGTTATCCACACGGTGTTGGATTGTTTTCTACTGCAATTCTCCAAAAATTTTGGTCCTCTATTTTCAACAAAAATTGAATACTTCAAGTTCTGAGAGCAGTTTCAGTCAAGTCCCTCTTTGGACGATTCATAGGTTCATCATAGATGTCTAAGGAGGGATGAAAATGAATCCGCTCAACTTGGAGGACTCAATTGTAACAATTGAAAATAAAGGGGCAAAAACAATATTCATCAAACTAAAAGGACATAAGTTGTCTTCAGCGAAACAAAGGAGAGAAATAACTCATCATACCTTGTACAAAACTCCTTGGTTGGCTTTGTATGCAGGGGTAGTCCATTTCTTCCTTCGTGCCTCCATCTCCTCATCTGTTACCAAAACATCAATTCTTCGTTTCTGAACATCAATGTTGATTACGTCTCCATTTTGAACCAAACCAATAGGACCACCTTCCTGTAAAAATTATTGCACTCCTGTCATTCATCGATAATGACTTTTCTACTTGAAATTTTAACAGTTGATACTTTCTTAAGTTAAAATAAATAAACACGCCTTGCATTAAAATAATTGAAGGAAAGATCATGGTGCACATAACATGCATCAGATTTCCTTGCAAAATATTATGGCAATACTAAATTATTTAAAATGAAAAGTGGATTCACCTGCGCTTCGGGACATATGTGGCCAACCACAAATCCATGTGAACCTCCTGAAAACCTTCCATCAGTCAATAGTGCAACATCCTGCAGTATTACAATTACAAGGAAATAAATCATCTTCATATATACATTTGGCTAACAATATAGTGGGGAATGTTTATTCCAATCGTCTAAAGATTGTGTTGTGTATGAGTATGAGGACGTTTAATGGATATAAAAAACAAACACGGAGTTAGCTAACCTCGATACTAGTGTGGAGGCTAGCATTCCTACACACACACAAATAGAATTAACAAGGAAATAAAGAAGAGACCTTCCCAAGGCCTGCACCCATAATTGCACTTGTGGGCGTTAACATCTCAGGCATGCCAGGACCACCCTTAGGTCCCTCTCCCCTGATCACAACCACTTTGCCCTGAAAAGATGATATATCACAAGGAAAAAAATGAGATAAAATTTTCATTTTTAGATGCCAATGACCTCTTAGTTACATCTTTGTAATGTTAGATAATACTATACAGGACAGTTAGAAGATACCGACTCGAAAAAATGCAGAGTAGATATAACCCCCCAAAGTAAATTATCAAGAGTATCACAAGCACCAGAATCAGAACAAGATTTTACATTGCAGCAGGTGACAGCTATGATAGTTGAAGTTATATAATTACTCGCCATGGGCAGATGTAAGTCACGTGATTAAGCCTTGTTAATTTAATAAAATGAATTCTAAAAGTTCGATTCATTCTAGGGTAAGAATCGCAAAACTTCAGTTCAGAAGCTGCTTGTAAAATGAAGTTTTCGAAGTTTACAAGCCTCTGCATGTGGAAGAATGCAAACCCCAAAAAAAAGGAAAGAAAACCCATAAGAAGTACCTTGTTTTAGAAATGTCAATCCTTGAGATATGCCAAGGACTCGGTTTTACTAGATGTAAATGATATGGTGCAAATTCATAGGCATTGTAAACACCATGTGGCAGAAAAATTACCTTGAAGCTTGAAGGATTCTCTGAAATGGCAGCAATCATGGACTCCTCTCCTTCAAAAACAAGTGCTGGACCTGTTGAATGATCCCCCACGATTAATAAATCCCTGAGATTAAAAATTCAAGATAAACAAAACAAGACCGGGATATCAAGAAAATGCACCAGAAAAGTACAGCCCCTCTTTTCCAGTTATTTTAGCAACAGAACCCTCTGGTGCAAGGTTCCCATATAAAATTTGAATATGTGCTGTCTTCTTGATGGGATTTTCTACTGGCCTTATGATTTCCTAAATCAAACAACACACAAATTTTTAGCCTGACACTGACAGTAGAAAAATGGGAAGCATTAAGATCGAACACTAACAAAGTCGCACCTGCCCTTTTGACAAAGGAAGGAAAGTTTCAGCATTTTCGGCTAGGGTCTTTCCAGTGACTAGAAAAACATCTCCGTGTTAGTGAAATGCGTATTTATTAAAAATAAAACACTTTTCTAATAATCAGATGGAAGAAAGATATACCAGTTATACAGTCCCCATCTAAAAATCCTTGCTCAAGAAGGTAGCGAACAACTGCAGGGGTCCCTCCAACCTATAAGAACAAGCGTTTTGAGAGATGAATATTAACGCATGGATATAAATAACATAGACGTCAACAGGAAAATGAAAGAAAATAGGAAGACTAAATAATTCAGCATGGTACCTTGTGAACATCTTCCATGACATATTTGCCACTAGGCTTAAGATCAGCAAGAAAGGGAACCTCATCACTAACCTTCTGAAAATCATCAAGAGTCAAATTGATACCAACAGACCTGCCAAACCAAGATGTGAAATTTCTTGAAAGATTTAAATATATATTATAAAAAAATGTGGCACCAAACTTCATGCACCTTGCAATAGCAATTAAATGTAACACTGCATTGGTAGATCCACCAAGTGCCATGACGATAACCATCGCATTACGTAATGATTTGCGGGTTATAATGTCTCGGGGCTTCAGGTCCATTTTCAATAATTCAAGCAGATATTTCCCAGCTAAACGACACTCATCCAACTTTAGTGGATCCTCAGCAGGTGTGGACGAGCTAAGGAATAGCAGAGTTAAGAACATTTTCTTTTAAGGAAAAAAAAAACTTCAATATGAACTGGCATACATACCTATAAGGAAGAGACATCCCCATAGCTTCAATTGCAGAAGCCATGGTATTGGCTGTATACATTCCACCACAAGCCCCAGCTCCAGGGCATGAGTTGCGGATAACATTTTGCCTCTGCTCATCACTAATAGATCCACTCACAAATTCTCCATAGCACTGCAGACGAATAAAGAATTAGTAAAGTATGATAGCCAATACCACAAATGCGGGAAAAAATATGGATGTTTCAATAGCAATGAGTTATTTACCTGAAAGGCAGACACTATGTCATATGTATTGTCCTGAAAGTGGCCTGGCTGCAAAAGAAATAATGAATGTAAAAAAAGCTATAAACCACATTCCAAAGAACCACTTCATGATTTTCATTAACAAACATAAAAAGTTTAAAGCTGAGTACAACATCCGTAGACATGATTGGAACATACAGTAATAGCCCCCTCAGAAGCCAAAGCCTTATATCCTACCTTAATAGTACCACCATAAATCATTATACTTGGTCGGTTGAGTCGGCCCATTGCCATAATTGTACCTGGCATCTGAAAATTTACAGCATATAATCAATTGCAAGGAAGAAACTACAATACCACATAGCTAAATGTTCAAAATAAATTCAGCAATTCGAGTCATGGTGAGACAAAGCATAGACAGCGTAAAAATTCAAAACCCACAGAAAATATCTTACATTTTTGTCGCAACCAGGGATGGAGATGTTCCCATCATACCACTGTGCACTCATGACAGTCTCAATACTATCCGCGATGAGGTCCCTAGACTGCAAGCTGTAGCACATACCTCTTGTCCCCATGGAAATGGCATCACTGACGCCAATTGTGTTGAACCTGAACCCGATCATGCCAGCCTCTTGAACGCCTTCTTTAACCGCTTCCGAAAGCCTCAAAAGGTGCATGTTGCAGGTGTTCCCCTCATACCACACTGATGATATACCAATTTGAGGCTTATCCAAGTCATCTTCTGAAAGACCGACCCCATGGAGCACTGCTTGAGATGCACCTTGCGACTTAGGCTCTGTTATGCGGGAACTGAACTTGTTGAGCTTCTGGGCAGGAATGGATTTAGGCGGAGAGTCCACAGGGACAGATGGTGACTGTACTGCCTCGGCTCTGACTGATAAGAGGGAGGGGCGAGCAGATTGACATCTCCAAAGACGTGTTAGTGGCTTCGACTTAGTTGGGGCTGCTGGAGACACGGGCGAGAACAGTGTCGACTGCATGGTTGTTGCAAGCAATGCAAGAGCTGCAGGTTGGAATCCAAGCCTTTTTAGGGTTTATGAGACACATTAAAAATAAGTTAATTTTTCATCCAAAAAAAAACTTCAGACTACTCGGCTCAACAATCCTCATCCCATGCACAGAAAAGTTCAAAACGGGGGAAATGACACTTGGGACCCATACGAGTCAACACTTCAGATTTAAATATTGCAAGTCCCGCAATTTGCAATAAAGAACTGGCTTTGAAAGAAAATCTCCCACAAAATAAAGCCCGTTGGAGTCAGAAATTTGTGTTGATTCAACAACCAGGCGCGTGAATACAAATATTGCCACACATGGTCGGAACTTTCATCAAACATCTAAAATGCATCAAGAAAAAAAAGAGATAACAACTTGATCCCACCGAACCACAAATCTAAAGTCTGCGAATCAGATTAGGTGGTGAATTCCGAAGTGTTAATAACTAATGAGGTAGAAAATAGAAGAGGTGCTCGTCCGACTAAAATGAGATGGAGTTGTCGAAGCTGTAACAATGCTTAACCTCAACTGGCGAAGGCAATTGCTGTGGTGCCTTCTGCTAGATTGTTTAGGAGGCGATTCCGGCGGCGAAAAAGGAAGGAGACGTAATGCGCACACACACGGGCACACAGTCACACTGTGAGCGCGGGTTTTAATCTTTTAGCGGTACATGAAAGAAAAATCACCGTTAACATAGTCAGTAGCTGTGTGT
>JANTPZ010002308.1:0-27778 GCA_025593235.1 Vachellia pachyceras
ACAAAACTTAAAAAGAACGAGAAAGAGACATATGTTGCCAGTAGCCTACTAGGAATAACGTACTTTGATGCGATACTCTTTATGTGCTTAGCCATCCAAAGAACGTGCTCCTCAGATTCAATCACATTTGGACCCGCGAGAAGGAAGAATGGGTTTGCTGACTGGGGTAATAGAAGCAAACAAAATTCAACAACAAATCATCCATTACTAACAAAACTCCCAAAATGCTTAATCAAATATTACTGGGGGAATGAAGCAGATCACTTCAACAAACCTTGAGATGGTTAAACAGAACTGAAGATGGATCCATTTTCACAGTCGAAAGAAACACAGACGGAACTGCAAAAAAAAAAAAAAAAGCGACTCAGGAAATTCAGAAAATGTTGTCGCCAGGGTATACCAGGCCTTAAAGTAAGCTACATTCTGCTGGGAAAAGAAAAAAGAGCTCAGCAAATTTCCAACATTTTTCTCAGAATACAAAGACAAGAAGCAAAATGGCTTAATACCGAGAAGGGTGGAGCCTTGAGAGAGTGAAGTAAATCTTGCAAGATCAGCGAAAATCTTCCCCCGACGAGAGGAATGTCATCGTGGCCTCGTACTTTTCTCGTCACTCTTTCTTTCCCTCGTCACATCCCACCATTGAACGATGATTGAACAGTTAATTAATAGAATTACTTTTTGGAAAAATTCCTGAATAATACCCCTTGAGTAAATATGGAAAACCCTATTTCCTACCATGAACAGATAAAATGATAGACAGGTATCAATCACAATATAGGAAGCTACCCTTAAGTAATTTAACATAAGACCAGAAATAATGTGTGGCACCATAGTAGAAAAAATGTCAATAATATAAGAACATTTATCAATTTCTTAGCAAAAGTTGTCAATACACTAAAAACTTTGATTTTCCAAGACTCAATTAAACAATATAAGCACCCTAAAGGATATATTGTGAAAAGCATAAAAAATTGTCATTACATTTGTATGAGTTGTCAGTACGATATACAAAATTATTAATTAACTTAACGAAACAATAGAGGCACCATAACGAAAAAGCTGTCAATAGCATAAGAACACTTGTTAGTGTCTTTACAAAAGATGTCAGAATCTGAAATCCGTTTTAGTTTTTAAAATTTTTTAAAGACGTTTTACTTTTTTCCTTCAAATTCTAAAATCTCGTATTGCTGACTGCTATCTATCTATCATTCCCTTATTCATGGCACCAAATGGAGTTTTCCATATTCAAATGATATTTTTCAAGAATTTCCCTTACTATTTTATATATTTTTGTGAATCATCGGAATAAAATTTTAATAGTTTTTGTTTATTTTCATGTAATATTATAATTACAATACCGCATTAGCTTCTTAATAGTTAATATACGTTCAATTAATTTTTTTTAAAAAGATTAAGAAAGTTAATATAAACCATGCAGAGGTATAATTCTGATGTTTGCTTTTTAAATTTTTTGAACGGCAATTCTATTTTTTTCTCAAATTTTGAAATTCCCATTTACTGATTGCTACTGATCCATCATTTATTTTATTCATGGAAGCAAATGGGATTTCAATATTTCAAGGGGTATTTATAAGAAATTTTCCTAACTAATACATTTAACAATTTTAAACTCTCCAACAAAATCAACTACTCCCATCATAAGTAAGTTCATTCATTGGTCCTCAATGATTATCGCCTAACATATTGTCATGGGAGATCATACCTAATATATTGCCGCACTCGTGGAACGCATTGCAAAAATCTCGTGGCAGCTGAAGGCAAAAGGAACAGCACCTCACAATGAAGACATGCACTATTAAAGAATTGCGTTCCTGAACTTCGAATGGCAATTGAAGTTCAATATAACTTCGACAAACACATAACTTCGAGAAAATAATTTCACTAGTTCGACCAAAAAAAATGGCAGTTAAGGAAACATTGAATAAATTGGTAAGAATAAGATGTAAATAGTGAAACATTTTTAACGTGATAAAAAAAATGAAAAATCACAATTTTGTGAAGGATTGAAATTATCACTGAAAATTCTAATATTTTTATTAATTCTTATTGAAATTACAATTTAGTCTTGCAGAATTTAACAATTGTGAGTGATGAGCAGAATTTAACATGTAGTAGGATAATGTTACCTATAAACAAGTTAAGGGAATTCTGAAGTGCATCACTCAATATGATGTGAACTTCAAAAGACATCTATAGCTCACAAAATCAAACATGCATCAAAATTATGCTGTTACACTAATAAAAGCTTTTTAGCTAATATTACACATCAATTTTGAAGAAAAGATAACTTCAACTTGTCGATGTCTTGAAGTTTCAGGAAGTAGGCAGCCATTGCCAGTATTATGATGAGTGTGGCAATCCATAAGCTCAATCCTCCTGACAAGAAATTAACATTCGTATTAAAAATGATCATGGAAGTCTCAGCAGCCCAAGTCTAGGACTTTTCAACAACCCATTTGAGAAGTTATATATGAAGAGAACGTTAAAAGTTCAGCTAATTAAGTCACGCCATATTCTAAATTAACATTGCCATTAATTCATGATACAAGAGTTAGTTGAAAAGTTAGATTTGATATTAAATATAATAGTTGAAAAATTAGATTTGGTATTAAATATAATACCTAAAAGTTAGATTTGGTATTGATCATGTCACATATTGCTATAATGATCTCTTTTCTTTAATATACCTAAATTACTTAAATAGTTCTTATATTTAAGGACCGGAGAGAGTATTTGGTTTCATTAAATATTAATTAAAACATGCGACACCCATTTGCAGTAATAATATAACAAAAAACCAGGGACTAGGTGGTTCAGTTATCAAGCTTCTTTACTTTTAAATATGCACATACCACTTTTCTGCTTCTCCTCAATTACAGTAACCCTTGCACTTGAATCAAAGGATACAGAAGCCAACGCCCTGTACTCAGAGAATCAAAACCATCACTAAGTTTCTATATACAAACTACTAGTTCCAGGTAAAATCCGTAAAAATATACTGGCTTCAAACCTTGAATCATGGGAGAAAGCTAATGCAGTTACTATGCCAAGGTGAGCCTTTTTAATCATTGATAGAATCCGCATATTTCTCGAACTTACAATCACAATGTCTCCTGAAGGTGTTCCACTGCATGTCAACCAGCCAAAATAGAATAGATACGTTCTTGAGAAGTCGCACCCTTGATGTTAGGAAGTGTTACTCTCCTCTTTTTTCTTTTTAACCTATCTATATCAATCACTAGAAAATATGTATCAGATTACTTACCATGCAACTAACTTTCCATCAGCTGAGACATTGAAAGCAGAGATTGCATCACGAGTAATATGTTTTGAGCCAATCCTTGCCCCAGTTTTTGCATCCCATGTCAGAATGCTTCCACCTTTGTCTATATCCAGCAGCAAAATACTTGTCAACTAAATAAAATAGAATTAACCTTAAAATTCTTCTAATCCAGTAGGCATATACCTGTCATGGCAGCAATATACAAAACGGGGGTCTGATCATTAATTTGAGAAAATCTGCAAGAGCTAAAAACCTCACCCTGCATGGTAGTTAACAAAATATGATCAGTCTACAGATAGTGAAAAAGATTACTAAGTTAAATGTTTAGTGAAACAAAAAGTTAATGCAAAAGATTATCTAAAGCACTATATTATCTTATGGTCAACGAATGCAGTTCAGAACATTGAAACCTTCTGGTATAGCACTTGATGATTAGAACCATCATAATATTTCTCTAGCAGTTTGGCTATAATTAGAATATATATATGTGTGTGTGCGTGTCACATGAGATGAAAAAAGCTTCAAAAAATAAAATTTTCCATTTCATACTAACTGGGTTAACTTTGTTTTGTCCTATCCTTTCATAGTTTTTCATTTAACTAATTTGGACACTCATATTGGACAGAGCTTGATAAGCTACACTATTCATGGGTTGTGGATAATATAGCATGCTGTAAATTTTATATTTTATCTTGATATTAATGATTTGTATAATTGTATAATCACTCGCTTCCATTGGACATCGATTCCTCTTTGTTTCTCAAAGTTGAGTTATGATCTCAAGCTAGAAGTGCAGTCCAAATGTGCGCGCGTGAGTGTCTAAGAGATATAAATCCAAAATTGAGGAATGCGAAGATGAGGAACAGACAAAAGCATTCAATCAATAAATAAATAAATACTTCTAACGCAATTACAATTGGCCACCACTAATTATAGGTCTATATCAAAAGATTAACAATAGCATTCCAACGACTAAGATTATTTGAAAGAAACCCAAAAGGAAATCAGGAATTCCTCACCCTCTCCCCAAAATAAGTACATGTCAATCATGCCTAGCCAAGGAGTACATGCCAATCAGACAAGGTATAGATGTACAAATCATCTCCATCTGATGAAATAGTAGAAAAGGACAACTACGAAATATCACCTTCTTCTAATTCACCTTGTAAAGCTATTACCATTCAATTAGCAGATGCTGGATAGCAATGATACTATTACTCTATAGGAAAAATGATATGAAAACTATTCAACAAATTACCATTACTAACAATAATTACAAAGCTTTATAATTCACAATTTTGAAGTATCATAAATTATCCAGCCTTTAAAGAGCAGAGACTGTTCATGTTTGCATTGTATTAATTACTTATTATTTAATTTACAGATTCCACATTTCATTACTTATTAATTGCCAATAGTAGTTTACCGTTCATATCCATTATGACTTATTAGTTTTTTTTTTCTGTGGGCATCAGACTCATATTAGCTTAAACTTTATAGCCAACTGAACATTCTCTCTGTAAGTGACAATCAATTGCTCACTTTTTTACTCGATATGGAAGTTAAGACCGTTGATGAGGAGACATCCCAAACTCTGCACGGCCCACCACTTCCCAATGAGACAAGTAGTTTACCATCTGAGCTGCAAGACAATGAAACCAGACTATAAGGGAAAACCTCATAAACAAATAAAATAAAATGGGTAAAAATGACTTCCCTTTTCTTTCTTTCAAAAACCTTTTCTTCTTTTCTTAGTAGTATTCCAATAAAAAGTGAAATCTCTACAATATTGCAAAACAACAAACCTGAAATGTAAGTCTTTTACTGTTGAATAAGCCTTAGTCTCGTTGAGAATAATTTCCATGCTAGGCCACTTAAAAACCCTCAGATTGCCATCCTGTACTGCACCAAAATCAGAAAATCATGTAGCATCCCACTCCTTTCACAAAACAGACTCTATATTTTGATGTCAGTTTGTCAAATGAAGCTTCAAACAAAATTCTTGCTCCTATTGCATCTAAAGATAAGGTAGCATCCTGAAAACACAAGCATTCGGCTGCAACTAAATATTCCAAATTCCAAATCACTACAACAATTTCACGTTGCCACAAAGTTCTACCCTTCTTTGTTCCATGTCCACCAAATATTCCGAATAACAAAAATACAAAATCCTTCTTATTCAAATTCTGATAAATTTAAAATTGTTTCGCAATTCAGAGAATCAAGAGATTATAATACTTCATTCTTTATATGTAGGCTTTTTAACCAGGTGTTCTAGGCTCAAGTGTTTGATATGAACTTGCTTCATTAGGGGGAATATTGGTTAAATTTTGTAGCATTAAATGTCATTTCTAATTTACTCTGAAGAGTATGGATCTACACACCATGATAAATATGCACATTAAAAAGAAAAAGAATACCAGTAACGGAGAATTAGTTGAGATGCTTCTGCACAGCCTCTATGCTTTCATGTTACACAAGATTTTCTTGGCTATAAACAATATCGTTTTCATAATGAAAATGCGACTCATAACTTTACCTCCCCACCTACAGCTAGCATAGTGCCATCAGTGTCAAATGCCAGAGCTAACTGCTGCCCAACATCCTCCAACTCATTGAGTATTTTATCGGAAGCCTTCAGACCTAACTTATGATTTTCTGCACTCCTGTTTTGGCTCCATTCAAACCATCTGCATGAACAATTCACAATTTCATGTTAGAAAGCTTCAAAGCTGGAGATAATGAAGCTCCAGTAATGCAGTACAGGTTAATATCTTGCCTAGTGTGTGTTAAGATTAAACTTTCAGTTGTACCACAACAACTCCTCAATATATTATGATACAAGTTAATATCCTTATCAAAGGAAACAACTCCAGCAAACAAGGAAAAAATCAGAAGCAAAATACCTGCAACTCTTTGGCATCGCACAAATAAGACCATCTCCACATGGGTGAAGTGCCATTCTATAAGGCAACTCAGAATCAGTTCCAAGCCTGCCCACCTGTAATATTGATTAAATTATCCAAATAATAAGGGCAGAATTAAATAAACACGAACCAGATGCTTTTAATGCTACCTTTCTACAATGTTAGATTTTCATTACAAAAATTACTAAACCATTTGAAGTTGAATAATTTTCTAGAACAGGTCACATCAAAATGCAGTCAAACATACAAATTCATGCGATCTAGACAACTAGATTTTACATAACATGTTTTTGTTTTTTTTTGGGGGGGGGCAAAAATGAGAAGCAGCCCAATCAGCTTTCATCACCACATTGCTAAGCCGAACCAAAATTCATATAGTTTTGATAAAAACACGCGTAAATAAGCTTTGCATCTAGTAAGTACCCAGAATCTAGGTAGCTTACAAGTCTCTTCTACTCTCCCTCTCAGCAAGAATCTCGCCAAAGATGAGTATAGAAACCTTAGAGAATCTCTTAACAATACTTAACTTTTCATTCATTCATTCATAATGCGCTCATACATGTTCTGGCATATTTATAGACAGACAGGGAAACTGACTGACTGACTCTCTGGACGTGGGCACCTAGAAGACTAGTGGACTAATGCATAACGACAACAAATACGGGACCCATAAACAAGAACAACAACTGACACAAGACTAACAACAACTGACACAAGACTTGGTCAATACTCATAACCGTTCTCCTATTTTGGTGGGCTGCTGGTATTCTATTATTTACTCCCTCCCTTGAAATCCACCTTGCCCTCAAGGTGGAATTTGGTGTTGTGCGTCGTCCACAGGCATTATGAGTGCTGGTGCCGGATCCCCTTCACAGTCGACTTGCAGGAGCGAAAAGGAGCTTGAGCAACGGTGGCCTGGACGGAATGGGTCCCCATATCGGAAGCATAAGCCCTTGTCACGGCGCTGCCTCCTGGTGTCATCCCAGGTTGGGTTCGGTGACGTGGCCAACGCCGTCGGCCTTGACGAGAATGAGGAGGGTGCAGGCGTGGGCGTCTTTGCAGCGCACTTTGGCGTCGAGTCCCCATATGGAGCAGATTGGGCTTTTTCATCTTGGGCTTGGGAGTCGGTCTCTAATGGAGCATGATGGTTCGAATAGGGATTGGGCTGGGGCCCACATTGGTGCAGCTTCTTCTCTAACTCCAGTGCAAGGCTAGACGCACGATACACAGTGCGTGGCTTGTGCAGGCGAACCTCCGTTCGCAGCTCTTCTTCCAGGCCATTGAGGAAAACGCTGAGCAAGCAGTGATCGGGCCAGTTGTTGACGCGCGCCACTCGCTGTGCCCATTCTTGCCTGTACTCCTGGACGGTGCCGAATTGTTGAATACTACATAGATGCTCGTCTGGGTTCAAGAACTCCGGCGATCCGAAGTGGTCATTGAGCGCTCGCACAAGTTCGTCCCAGTAGAGGATCGTGCGTTCGGCGTTTATCCAGGAGAACAGGTCCAAAGCATCACCTTCAAGGTACATCGCAGCCACCTCCACTCTATTGTCCTCGGAAATCTCAAAATCGGAAAAACTTCTCGGCCTTGAGTACCCACCCTCGAGGGTCGCCGCCGCTGAATTTTGGGAAGTCAAGTTTTGCAAGCGGTGGTCGAGGCCGACAGAATGCAGCATCGTAATCCCCATCGTCAGCCCAGCGCCTAACCGTTTTCCCTTTTTGCTGGCGCGATTGGACCTCCAGCATGAGGACCTTCTCTCGCAATTCATCCAGCACCTCGAGCTTAGCAGCTATGGCCGCCAATGGGTCGGAAGTTATAGGGTTGTCGCCGGCAGAAGATTGCGTAGTCACCATGATGGATCGGAGGGCTCTGATACCAATTGGTAAGTATCCAGAATCTAAGTAGCTTACAAGTATCTCCTACTCTCCCTCTCAGCAAGAATCTCGCCAAAGATGAGTATAGAAACCTTAGAGAATCTCTGAACAATACTTAACTTTTCATTCATTCATTCATAATGTGCTCATACATGGTTCTGGCATATTTATAGACAGACAGGGAAACTGACTGACTGACTCTCTGGACGTGGGCACCTAGAAGACTAGTGGACTAATGCATAACCACAACAAATACGGGACCCATAAACAAGAACAACAACTGGCACAAGACTAACAACAACTGACACAAGACTTAGTCAATACTCATAACCGTTCTCCTATTTTGGTGGGCTGCTGGTATTCTATCAGCATCTCACAACAAAAATGGGGGGAAAACTCAGATCCGATTCCTCTAGTTTCAGATCATAAAACACTGGCTAAATCAAATCCATAAAATTTGGAATCGAGAAAGCAAAAGACTAACATACTGGCTGATCAGAGAGAGAATTCGATTCGACATCAAAATGTGAGAGCAACACGGCATTGGGAATACCACTGCTGCCTTCACCACCACCACCAGTGATCGCAAGGTAGTGCTCACCGCACTCCTCAGGTGGCTGAGGCGTGGAGCTGTCGGCGTTATCAGAGGCTTCACCAGTTGTTTGATTCAACGCTGATTTGATGACATTTGGTGGGATCCATGCGACTGAGTAGGAAGGAACGCCGTATTTCTTGAAGTTTGGAGGATCTGCTACAGCACTTCCCACCATTCTCTCTCCTTTCTCGGCTATATGCACTCTGACTAATGCTTTTGCCCACAAGTTACACGATGAAAAATCGGAATCATAGAAACAAATCAGAAGGAGAAACAAAAAGGAAAAATATAATATCGACCTTATCTCTTCAATCTCGGTCACTTTGTAATGAAGAAACAAACCGTCGTAAAGCTGAAAGATCAAAGAATATTGATAAGGAGGGGAGTATATGTCATCCCGAGGTATCCATCTCGTAGTTTCCCTTGTTCTTCAATCTGCGAGTTGCTACCTCACCACCTGAAGAAGAATCTGGCCAAAATTAAATATTGATTTATATTATATCTTCATAGTCATCTCCTCCGTAATTGTCTTGGTGTTAAAAACGATGGAGAAATGGTTTTATAATTTATAGGATAAATATCTAAATTAAATTATCTCTTGAAAAATATTTGAAAAGTCCAAATCGCTCTTCAAACATATAGATTGTGCTTGTTTCAAAAAATTTATTTACTTCCCCAAAATACGTTCAACCGTATTTTTTCGTAAGATGAAATAATCTTCTTCATATATTTACCTCGACTTGCGTAAAAGTACTTCTACGCGTTTCCAAACGGAATCATTATTTAGTTATAGAAGTTAGCCACTATATTCATAGTGCATGTTTGTCATACAAGCAGCATTCTTTGTCATATCTTGGGGGATATGTTTGTTTGAATGGAAATAAAATTCATATCACATACTTGTTTTATAAATTGTAAATTATATTAGAAAAATAAATTTTACCACTAATTTAAACATATCTCTAACGTCACAAAAACACATTCATGTATATTGAGATAAAACTTCTTTTACATGCTAACATTTTAAATGGTAAATCACATGGCAAAATTAAATTTCACTGCTAATCCAATCATGGATCAAGGTGATTGTATTTTAGAAATAGGTTTTTAAAATTATATTTTAATTTCATTTAGATCTATACTAAAATTAATTCAGGTACATTTTGAGTAAGAACTATATGCTAACACTATTTTTTATATAAATTAATAGAGTGGAGAAATTAATATCTACTACAATTTATTGATACTCCTCGGATGTTATTACAAGTCATATCAAGCATGTTTTATATAACTTAAGGAAAATCTTAAATTTTATTAACTCCACCTTAAAATTCAATAACTTTCTAATTTTATCCATATTTAATATCTAATATAATATATAAGAGTAAACTCAACACATGATAAATTAAAGGTAAAATTGTAAATTTATATGAAAAAATTAATGATGTAACTTATAAATGAAACCAAATAATATCTTCTCTTTATCATCGATTAGAGGAGTATAACACTACTGTGATCCAAATTAATTTAATTCAAGATAAAACAAAATTAAAGGGGCATGCAAAAGTTAATGGGAAAATGACGAAAAAAGTACCTCGAAAACAGTGAATCCCATAAAGATGATTCGAAATTTTAAATCCCAGACAGATGATAGTACCTCATGCCTCTTTACCCAAATTTAAAGGAAATGTCCTCACTGCCCCTGAAACAGCAGCTTTCAGTATCTCGAGCGTCTTCACCCAAGTTTAAAGAAAATGAAGTGACGGATTCGATTAAGTTCTTATCTGATTCGATTAAGTATTTCTAAACCGCCGTATTATTGCACGGTTTAGAAAGCAAACATTCTGTATCGATTAGCCTCATTATTTGAATCGAATAAGCCTCATTATTTGAATCGAATCAGCCTCATTGTGAGAGTGGGAAAAACGGTTTATAAAGCTGAAAGTTCAAAATAATGTAACTTCCTCATCTCAGCTCCAAAATTGACAAATGACCTATCATTGGAAATCTCTTTGAGTCTAGTTTTGAATGACATAAGTTTCATAGCCATTGGATTAGTATTTTGAGACATACGATAAAAAAACCAAACATGGGTCAGGAATACGTATATTCCATATATATGTTCGGTTTTTTGATGATATCTCTCAATCCAGATCTTCAATTGAAATAAAAATTATTTCATTTGAAACTAGACTCAAAGAGATTTCCAATTATAGGTCATTTGTAAAATTCGGAGCTAAAATGAGGAAGTTACAACATTTTGAAGTTCAAGCTTTCTAAACCGTTTATAAAGAGTAGGGTCATTGGAATGAGCTTTTTTTCCATTCGAATGAACTTTTTAAACCGAATTTTCCCCCAACGGTTTAGAAAGTCCTCTCAAAATGTATAGAAAGTCCACTTTCTACACCTTTGGAGAAAAATTCGGTTTAGAAAGTTCATTCGAATGAAAAAAAAAACTCATTCGAATGGGTTTACTCTTTATAAACGGTTTAGAAAGCTTGAACTTCAAAATGCTGTAACTTGCTCATTTCAACTCCAAATTTGACAAGTGACCTATCATTGGAAATTAATTTGAGTCTACTTTCCAATGAAACAAATTTCAAAATGATATGATTTCTGATTTGAGAGATATTGGGAAAAAAACCAAACATGTATCAGGAATACGTATATTCCAGATATATGTTCAATTTTTTGATGATATCTCTCAATCTAGATCTTCAATTGATATGAAACCTATTCCATTTAAAACTAAACTCAAAGGGATTTCCAATGATAGGTCATTTGTAATATTTGGAGCTAAAATGAGGAAGTTACAGCATTTTGAAGTTCAAGCTTTTTAAACCGTTTATAAAGAGTAGGGTCATTCGAATGAGCTTTTTTCGATTCGAATGAACTTTCTAAACCGAATTTTCCTCCAACGGTTTAGAATGTCCCCTCCAAAGGTGTAGAAAGTTCACTTTCTACACCGTTGGGGGGAAATTCGGTTTAGAAAGTTCATTCAAATGGAAAAAAAGCTCATTCGAATGGGTTTACTCTTTATAAACGGTTTAGAAAGCTTGAACTTCAAAATGCTGTAACTTCCTCATTTTAGCTCCAAATTTTACAAATGACCTATCATTGAAAAGCCCTTTGAGTCTAGTTTCAAATGCAATAAGTTCTATTTCAATTGAAGATCTGTATTGAGAGATATCATCAAAAAAACGAACATATATATGGAATATACGTATTCCTGATACATGTTTGTGAAACTTATGCCATTCGAAACTAGACTCAAAAAGCTTTCCAATGATAGGTCATTTGTCAATTTTGGAGCTGAGATGAGGAAGTTACATCATTTTGAACTCTCAGCTTTATAAACCGTTTTTCCCACTCTCACAATGAGGCTGATTCGATTCAAATAATGAGGCTGATTCGATTCAAAGAATGAGGCTAATCGATTCAGAATGTTTGCTTTCTAAACCGTGCAATAATATGGCGGTTTAGAAATACTTAATCGAATCAAATAAGAACTTAATCGAATCCGTCACTTCATTTCCTTTAAACTTGGGTGAAGATGCGCGAGGTACTGAAAGCTGCTGTTTCAGGGGCAGTGAGGACATTTCCTTAAAATTTGGGTAAAGCGTGCGAGGTACTATCATCTGTCTGAGATTTAAAATTTTAAATCACCTTTATGAGATTTACTATTTTCGATGTACTTTTTCCATCATTTTCCGAATTAAATTTTTTCCTGGTTAGTTTATATTATTAATCACAAAAAGTAATTGGGTCAAGTTTCCCAGTGGCACATGCCCATTTATGCCCCGAACTAGTCATAAGGCTATGTTTGAAACTTTGCATGAGGCGGTGTCTAATGTGGGTGTAGGCGTTCTTTGCATATTATTAGTACTTGTTTGGGAATACCGTTTCTCTGACGGTACATGTAAGTCAAGATAAAATTATTTTGAAATATGTAAAATTTATCTCGAAATCTATAAAAATCATCTTAAAATCCGTAAAACCATCTTGAAATCTGCAAAATACCTCATAATCTTAAACTCCTTTCTCCCAATGGAACTCCCCAACATAGTCAATTACCCTACTATTGGTGTGTTTGGGAATTCCGTTGAAAGAAATGTGTTTACAGGTTTCGAGGTATTTTACAGATTTCGAGATGATTCTATAAATTTTAAGATCGTTTTTATGAATTTCGAGATAAATTTTACATATTTCGAAATAGTTTAATGTTTACTCACGTGTAGCTTTAGGAAAATATGTTCCCAAGCACTATACACACACCCCGTGTCTCAACAATCGTTTCTTTCCCTTTCTCACTCGTTCTCTTCCCTTCCTTTGAAAAATCAGAAAAGGAGGAAGACGAGATCATATTCCATAGTAATCACGCTCCTCTTTCTCTAATTTTCGATTCGATCCGATTGTTTTCCTTTCATTCCTTACCGACCGTAACTCCCAATCGTGCTCCGTCATGGGAACCCCAGAGACGTCCCGCGAACCCTGCCCCGATCGCATTCTTGATGACATTGGCGGCGCGTTCGGTATGGGAGCTGTCGGCGGCTCCGCCTTCCATTTCCTTAAAGGTCTCTACAACTCTCCCAAGGGTTCGCGGCTTGTCGGCGGCTCGCAGGCTGTTCGCCTCAACGCACCTCGCGTTGGCGGTAGTTTCGCCGTGTGGGGTGGCTTGTTTTCCACGTTCGACTGTACCATGGTTTACATGCGTCAGAAGGAGGATCCGTGGAACTCCATCATTGCGGGGGCTGCCACTGGCGGTTTCCTCTCCATGCGCCAAGGGCTGGGAGCTTCGGCTCGATCTGCGGCGTTTGGCGGCGTCTTGCTGGCTATGATTGAAGGAGCAGGGATCATGCTCAACAAGTTCCTCAGTGCACAGCAACCAATGCCTATAATAATTGATGAACCCATGCCTGCTGGATACCCTGTTAATGGATTGCCTGGCCAAAGCTTGCCTCAAGGGGTGGTGCAGCCCTCAACTGTGCCTTCTGATTCGGGTTCGGATTCGGGCAAATCTTGGATTGGTGGGTGGTTTGGCGGAGGCAATAATAATGAACCTCCTACCAGTGGAGGAAGCGAAACCAAAGTTTTGGAGAGTTTTGACGCTCCGCCGGTACCCAACTTTGAATACAAGTGAGTTGGTTATTCCGGCAGTGTTTTTGTGGGCAGTGAGCATTTAGGAGTAATTGCATTTATTGCAGGGGTTTCGTTTTGAACCTTGCTCAGGGATTTGATTGTAGTCCCTTAATTCTGCGGCTTTGTAATATAGTGATAATTTTGGAACTGTGTTAGGCTCCAAATTTTTGTCTATAACTGGTTGTTTTCCAACTTGAATTTTGGCTTGCTTCCAATCATGGATCATCAATTGGATGCAGATCTTTTCCTTGAAAAATTATGCGTTTGCAGGTATACAAGTATTTCAGGGTCAATATGTGAAATTGTGGTTGTTGTAGTTGTTGTTGTTTCATGCGTTCCTCATACCAGTAGGAGGGACGGGGCAGGGCGTTGTTTTTCAGTGCAAAATGTCACGGATTGAAACCCTGACATCCTTATCCCTAACTATTACTTACGAAGCTCTGTGGAAAAATGGTGGTCCAATAAGAGATCTTTTAGCCCCCTTTTGGAAGATACTCGAGTGCATGATTGAAGTTGATAAGCAGAAATTGATTGTTGGTAAGAGTACATGTAACCTTTGGGGAAACTTCTTGGAGGCTAATATGCTTGGTGTCATACATATCCTCACATGCGGTAGATGTGTTGTTTTTTTTAAGTCTTCTGCATTTGCATTTAATGTTTTGTTTGCCTATACAATTACAGAATTTGAATTTATTATTTGGTGGGTATTACAGGGCCATGGCCAATTGCCAGAGAAATATTGTCAAATCATCTGAAATTGCCATCAACATTATTAGCTGAGCAGTATTGATCAATGATCAGCATTAGATTTTTTAATGATTTTCGTCAGTTAATTAGGTTGGTGCAAGTAAATGTCTAAATTACTCGTACTTTATATCGGAACATCTAATAATAATATGTGACGATTGGCTTTGAACTTTTGTATGTCTCCTGGAGGAGCAAGAAATAACTTAGGCCTTAACCTTGTATGTGTAATTGTCTTTTGGTTTTACTTGTGACGAAATTCGTCCTTGAGTCTAACGTGTGGCATAAAGTGATCATAAATCCTTGTTATGTTTTTAAGCAGCTAAACTATTGATGTGTGCTGAAGAGAGAGCATGTTTATCGTAATTTCTACATATCTACAGCAAACAAATCTGGATTAGGAGTTTCATCATGGATTTTGCGGCTGTATTCTTTTTTCGACCGAAGCTGCTGCATTCTTTAGATGCATAATCAATGATAACGGGCGTGGTGATCAGAGTCATCTTGTTTTATACGGGGAAATGTCTGAAGGAAAGAAGTAAAAGATGCACTTACATGGAAACATGCTAATTTGTAGAAGACTTGATTTCTGAATTCATATCTTGTTATTTTATACGTCATCTCATCTCATTTTATATTTCCATTTGACTTCTTTGATTTCTTACCTTTGATCGTGTTGCCGTGGTCTTCTCCGCCAAGAAATGAAGTGATTATTTGCAGTTATTGGATGGCGGGTGCAATATTTGTTTTTTCCTTCAAAGAATCCACTGATACTTTGTTACAAGACAGTTGTAGATGTAAGAGTCGACTTTCTCAGGTTCAGTTATTTTGCTTATCTTCTCATGTTTCAGCCTTCTTCAAATCATTACTTTGACAAAAAATTAACTTTCTATTACAGCTCATTAGTATTGGGAATTATATTGGAGTGCAGAATTTGAAATGATTTGTATCCGTTTAGCTTAACCCTATTTTTGTTGTTGTTGTAGGTTAATGATTTAATCCAAAATTGTCTCTTTTTCTATTTGTTCATGTCTTTTTATGGATGCAACTTTCAAGCATGTATCCCTCTAGGCGTAGGGAATGTTTGTTTCTTATTTGAGGGAATAACCCTTGAGGATCATAAGATATATAATAAAAGTTTCCAAGGATTATGAGTTTATCGATCTTATCCAATGAGGAAAATAAGGTAAGTGTAGGAAACCAAAATGGTAATTTAGGCTTTTGTTTATATTTTATTTATTGTTTTACCTCAGGCCAAACGGTCATCCATTTTTCTTTTCTTTTTTGGATCTTCCTGAGAAACACATCCATTTGTATGCTATTAAGCATGCTTATTTTTTCCCTTTATGGTTTTCTTTATTTATTTTGAAAAGAGTGAAGCCCATATTCAGATGTTAGGGTAGGTTCACAGTGATTTCCCATGCTAGTTGGAAACGCGGTAGAGAAGTACTTTTACACAAGTCAAAGTAAATATGTGGAGGAGATTATCTCGTTTTACGAAAAACACTGTTGAACATGCGTTTGATTTTCAAAAACGTTATCCCAAACAAGCCCATCAAGACTACGTAAAATCGTTTAACTAAGTTATAACTAGCATGCAAAATTAAGCTAATTACTCTTATTAAAAAATTATATGTATATATATTCTGATTAAAAAGGCATACAATTTATGAAATATAACATTTTTTTATATATTTTTATCAAAATATACTCTCCAAAGACGTGTAAAATGAGTGTTCAGTGTAGATGTCCATTTAATTTTTTATTGGAGTTTCTCTTGAAGAATTTATACTTTCTTTTTATTCTTGCCGTTTCTTTCATCTTTATCTCTTGCATCTAGTTATCAAATGCAACATGTCTATATTAGACTTGATAACATCTTCATTACGTATGCAAAACAAAGCCATTTTTTAGCAGCATTAATGATGGCACTAATAGCTGAACCAAGTGTTGCATTAGTTAGAGCCTAAAGAGAAATAAAAAAAAATGGTGACACTTTGATGTTACATTAGTTCCACCATTTTATCTTTTTATTAAGTCTCTTTGGGCGTTGCTGTTCAAATTTGAAAAAAAAAAAATCGTATTTGAAGGTCAAACAATCCTGAGTTTCATTGTGAATACAAAAATTAACCAACTAATTTATAAGTATAAGAAAATTACTTGAGTTAATTATGTATGACCTTCTTATTAATTCAGTCTACTGGTTTGTAGTGAAAAAATCATGTAATAAATAAGGGTTGTTTAGAAAAAAAGCTTGTTAATAAAAGTATAGTGATTTTACAAATAGAAACCAAATTTTAACTAATTTACATATTGAAGATTAGAGGTAGTATGGACACTTTTGGCGAAATAAAGCGGTGGGAAAAATAATTTTTACCTAAAAATCTTTTTGACTTAAAAGCATTGCTATACATGGCAATATGGTTTTTTTCCATCAAAACGATCGTTCTAAAGGCTACAAGGAAGTTTAACGCTTAGACAAACACACATATTATACGTACCTACGATCTACCATATAACTCACCTTTAAGAGGATTATTTGGGAAAAATTATGCACACATCCCAGAGAATGAAAATTACCATTTAATCCAGGTAAATCATGAAAATTAAATTAAAATTCTATAAAACATGAGTTAAATTAATTTTAAATATAAAAAGATATCACTGTATTTCTCCTTTACACTTTTCTGACTCAAATTTCAATTCAAGTAATTAAAAGTAATGAAATCTTTTTACATTTATAATTAATTTGATGACATTTTAATTCAATTTTATGATTTTCATCGACTTCAATCGAGTCTCATAGGTTCTTAAGAAAGATTAACGGGTGATTTTAGAGAAAGGGAAAAAGGTTGGTGACGGAGAAATCCAAAAATAAGAAAAGCAACATGGTGAAGTAGTACTGGGAAAGCGGGTCAGCTCGCAGGTTGCGGGTTGGCTCGCGCAGGTTGGCGGGTTGGGATTTTCCAACCGGCAACCCGCCAACTTTAAATTTTTTTAGAAAAAATAAATTCTTTTTTCTTTGTTTACCCAGTTTTTTTATAAGATTGTATATTTATGATATTCTCTTTCAAATTCTATGAATAAGTGTTCAATAATTTTCTAAAAATAGAATTTAATATTACTTTTTCCTTTGTAAAAAATATTGGGATAAAAAAAGTAAAAAAATACATAAAAAATATTTTTTAAAAATAAAAAAATAAAAAATCTGGTTGAGTCCGCCTAACCCACGGGTTCAAGGTGGCGGCCACCTTGATGGGCTGGGAGCCCAACCTGCATTACATGGTTCTTCTGGAGGGTGGCTTTGGCGGTCAGTCTTCTTCGTCCTTGGATTCTTTTTCTGTTCTCTCAGGAAGAATGGTTGAGGAAGGGTCATTTTCAATGACTGATTCATTCATTCATGAAGGTTGTTGCAGAAGAACATGTTTGAGTGAGTAGGCTTGTACAACAAGATATATAGCCTTGCAGCCTTACAAGCTCTTCTTCTTCTTCTTTCATCATGTGGTCCCTAGCCCTTTGATTCTTCCCCTGAAAATGACAGCGCTTCCATGAAAGGTCCATTCCACCATATGTAAAACACACAGACCCAAACTCTTTATTCTGGATTCTTGTAAAATAGACAAAAAAAAAAAAAAGTAAAGTAAAGTAAAAAAAGCACTCGTTTGCAGTCATTTTTAATGATCATGGCTCCGTTTGAAAATGCGGTAAAGAAGTTCTTTTACGCATGTCGAGGTAAATATGTGAAGGAAATTATCTCATTTTGTGCAAAAACACTGTTGAACGTGCTTTTGACTCTCCTCAACACTTTGCCAAACAAACTGCATGTTTGTCTGAAGCGCCAAAAATCCATTTAACAGTGTTTTTTTTGTAAAATAAGATAATCTCATTCATATATTTACCTGAACTTACGTAAAGACACTTATCCACTGCGTTTCTAAATGAGTCAATTTATCTACAAATTTAAGACATTTTCATCATATCATCATGAGCATCCCAATATGCAATGTAACACTTGGGGAAAAAAATTAAGGGGAAGCTTTTCACAACCAAATGAGATATATTTTGCATTTAAAACTAAATGGTGGATGATGCTGAGAACTAAAATTTTAGAATGCTTAGTGAACTAAAAATTATTTTTGAGTACTTTGTGCTATTAAGAAAATGTTTGATGGTGCTACGAAAATGTATCCCTCATACATCATTTTACCTTAAAACCGTTAGAGTTTTGGGGCAGAGGAGGGGAGCGGAAAGCAAGCAAAAAGGATAGATGTAAAGCTTTATAGTCTTTCATACAAATTAAACCTATGAATGATTCTAATCAACTACGCAACAATACTTGTCCATTTGGATTGACGGTAGATATTATTTTTTAACTTAATTTACGATTTTATTATGTAAGTATGCGATAAAATATTTATTTTGATTTGATTAAACGTGTTTTTATAATGTTATGTAAACAATCCCAATAATAGCAAATGCCAATCCATCTATTCCCACCAACTCAAATGACTCCCGCACAACCATAATCTGCCATTCTATAAAACTAATTTGTCCATCTCAAGCTTGATGAAATTTTGGTTTGCACATTTAAAATACGTTACACGTAAGTTAAGATAAAACCCCTCTTACATAATTACCTTGAAATCCGTAAAATCACTCTCCTAATGATTTCCCAAACACGCATGAAACTTTCTTAGAGATTATGTTTAGCCGTCCCCTCTAATTAACTAGCTGCTTGTAATGCAATTGCTTAACAGCTCTTTATCACAACATGATCAATATATATATATATATATATATTGTTCGAGCGTTGAAATACTCCCAAGTCCCTAGTGTCCATCCCATGAGATTATAAAGTTTACAAATATCTCAACATCCGAAAGTGCCTGCAGCATATATAATAAATGAACAAAGTCGACCATGCCATATATTTTTAATATGATTTTGACCCATTGCAGTTTTTTTTGCTTAGCAATGCGAATTGAAAGGCATGGAAGATCTTTGCGAATTGAGCAAGAAAGGTTGTAAAACTAGCAAATCAAGCAAACATCTTTTACATTTCATATTTCTTAAATTCTGGATAAAAAAATATATGTCTTTCATTTAGCTTTAAAGAGAATATTCCCTTTAAAAATAAGGGAAAATTAATCTTTTGACCTTTAAAATTTTGATTTAATTGTAATATAACACTTTAACTTTAACTCGGTGCAACTCAATTCTTGTAGTTTTGAATTAGTTGTAACTCAATCCCTAATCTTTGACTCACTGCAACTCAATCAATATAGTTCTGATCATTTTATAATTTGCTCTTTGATGTTTTCTTATATATATGATTTTATTTTCTAAAATATAGAGATTAAACTATAAAATAATTAAAGTTATAGGGGTTAAGTCGTAGCCGGTTAAAGTTTAAGAATTTAATTATAACTAAATTAAAAAGTATAAAAACCAAAGTGAACGAGCAAAAATATACTGACTGAGCTAATTAATTTAAAATTTTAAGATTAAAAGATTGATTTTTGCGGCAAAAGAATCTTATTCTAAGCACGAACAAGTGCCATGACAATTTTTGCTTCTTATGGTTCTGGATTGCACGTAGAACCCAAAAAACCAGCCAAGCTGGCGAACGCATTCCCGTCTCTATCATAGGCCAAAACACGTGCAGGATCTTCCCTCTCTATCTCCCTCCTTCGTTTGTATTAGGCGTAAACTTTTCTCTCCTCCTTCTTCATTCATCCCAATTGCGCCCTACACAAGTTGCCATTTTGTCTGTCTGGTTGTCTCCCTCTCGCTCTCTGGGTTTTTCTTAAATCTTCGGAGAGGTTATTAGGAGGTGATGATAGATGCAGCTTCGTGCATGCAGTGGTTGTGAGGTCCTGTGATGTAGAGGAATTTGATCCCAAATGCACCCCCTCAACCGGCTACCCAATAGTGGCCACTCCACGCCGTCGCCGCCCCAGTCGCCGCTTCGGTCTCCCAGGCTACGTCATGGTCGGTCCAAGACTGGCCGGTTCTCTCCCGTTCAGCCGGCTGGTAGGACCGCTGCCCAGCGTCTCTCTTGGAGCTTTCATTCCTTCCTACTTCGCCGTAAGGGTGTCTTTCTTTTCTGTCCTCTTATATACATATTCGGCATGCTTCTCTACATGGGCACTGCGTCGTTCGACGTCGTTCCGGTCATCAAGCAACGCCGTGCTCCTGGGTCTGTGTACCGGAGCCCGGAGCTGTTTGCCAAGCTACGCCTCGAGATGGATACCGATAATTCCTCTGTTGATGCGGTTGGTATTGTAGCAGATTTGCTTGGTTGCATTTCTCTTTTAAAATGGTTCTGAATTCTTACTCAGAAGAAGTATTTGTTTTGATACTTCAATTTTTGAATTTCCATCTGTTTGTGTGGTCCAATTTGGGTTTCTTTTCTTTGCTTCTTCTACTCTGGTTTCTTTTTAATTCTGAATATTCATCGGGCTTCCATGTGATTTTGTCGAACTACCGATTCGGATCTCATTACATGTATTGCATTGTCGTAGCTTGTTCGGCAAGTTTATGAGTTAAGAAAGGAAAAGCTCGGAAAATGCTCCAGTTTTGCATCTTTTTTATTTGAAATGTTTGTATTTAAACTTAGCTTTAGTCTTGCAATGCATCAGGACTTGTTATATAATGTTGATGTATTTTTTCATTTGACCGTTGCCTAGAAAGAGCGACTTTTTACCTATTTAATGCATTTTCTAGGCAACTTCGTGCAGTCTGAATCCATTTGCTAAACATCTAGCGCAAGAAAAATGACCAGTTGATTTGACCGTACAGCTTGAGCTGGATAATAACGTATTTCTGATTGAGGAAATTGGAATGGATTACTGTGAGGTGTTGTAGTTCTTGCTCCTCTTATTTGGTGTAATGGGGATCGAAATTAATCAGGGATGACAATTTTTGCTCAAGTATGATTGTGTACTATCTAGCTTGTTGCTTCTTTGTCATGAGTTTATCTTCTTGCCCATTTTCTCTTGCTAATCCCTCTACCCATCTACCAAGGATTCCATTGAGGCCTGGAGAGTTGATGTCAATGTAATATTAGTGAAGTGAAGAAGCAGAAGCTCCCTTGATGTTAAGAATGCTGAAAATTCAAGATAGCTCTGTTTATCTGTTGAGGATGCAGCTCCTATGCTTTCACTTTGAAAATATTTCGTGTGTGATAGCATACATTTTCATTGCCTTGGTCTATTTACTTAAAATTTGAAGTTGATTCGCACTTCTGTCATTCGAAAATTCAGGACTATATCGTTTTTGTGCTCATGCAAGGGTATCAATGTGATTATTTGTAACTGTCATCCTCTGGCTACATAGGTTTCATCATCTGTCCAACTTTCTTTTTTGCCTCTCTTATATCTGTATCCTTTATACAAGATAAGATCTATTGGAAATTGTACTATTCATAAATATGAATAGTACTAATCATCTCAGATTGAATGTAAGAACCATGGGCCGACAATCTAAATTTTAGTTGAATTCATGTTTGTTACCATTCATGATATTCTTCATACTTTTGAGTACCCATTTGCTCTTCTGTCATATTTGTCGTGCTTATTGACACAGGTAGCTTAATTTATTTCAGATATCAACAATATGGAAGAATTCCTACAAAGGTGGTGAGTGGAAACCATGTGTCACCAAATCTTCAGAAGGTACAGTATAATATAATTTGAATTGATGCGCAGTTGGACTTTGTGGCATAGCAATGTCAACAGCTGTCTTCTTGTCTGGGAATGTTGGGGACTTGGGCATCTATGTTGTTTCTTCTTAGCTTATTCTTGCTTTGTCTGAGTCAAACAAGGTGCAATGATTGCATATATATGGGCTCAAATAAAATCGAACTTGTCTGTTTATTTTATCTCAAGTGGTTGAAGCAGCTTCTTACTGCTAATTCTCTCATTGCATCCCACTCTTTTCCTTTTATATGGAAGGCAGTATTACACTGGGTGCTTTTTAACATATTTTTTTCTCCTGATGACCCTTATCCACCTTGCTTGAGAAACATGGTACTTGTGCTCCATTGAATGAAAAGGGGAGTATCATGCAACAAACAAATAAGGAGCTGATGGTTTTTAGCATTCCTGGTCTTTGATGATTTGGAACCCTACTCTACTCAATTTTCTCTTTTAGGCTATCTTTTTTTATTTGCATCAGTTTACTTTTGCTAATTGGATTATCAATTCATATGGTGGATTGCTTTTTTAAATACAACTCAGATAGATCAAGTTATATTTTTAATATATTTAATATTAGAAAGTATAAGTTTATATTCAGCCGACGTATAGTGGTTTTGAACTTGGTTTATGTTCCTTGTACTATTGATAGGCCTACCAGAATCAAATGGATACATTTATGTAGAGGCCAATGGTGGCTTGAATCAACAAAGGACATCGGTCAGTTTCATTTTTTGTGCATTTTTGTTTCAAAAAAACAATAGTTACTGTAGTTTGACCTGTAAGATTGCTTGAGATAGTACTACTCTTGACTGTTTTTCGTGAATGTTGTCAATGCTTCATAGATATGCAATGCTGTTGCAGTGGCAGGCTATCTGAATGCTACACTTTTAATCCCAAACTTCCACTATCACAGCATATGGAAAGATCCGAGGTTTGTCTGTTTTTTCCATCTTTCAATTTTTTGTGTTTTTCTTGGACTAGAAAGTCTAGAATTGACATAGGCATAGCTGTTCACTGATATTCCTTTTGAAAACAACAATTACACACACACACACACAAAATATACTATTGTCATTTTGCTTTGCTTATTAATCTTGAATTGTCATTATAATTTACGAAATGAAAGTTGACTGGACAAGAATGACGAGATTGAGATTATGTAGGGTCCTTTTGATTTTGGGTTGAATTCTCTTTGTTCTTCATTTCTCCTTTCATTATTTTAATATCAATGTTATAAAATTGGATTCGATGATTCTGTTATTCCAATGTTTAGTGCTAGTGATCTTTTTCACTTGTTCCCCCTGGCTCTCTGTTCCAACTAATGCTGAGATAAATTCTTCTTTTTTTGAATGCAGACTTAAATTCTCTTTTAGAAACAATAAGTTTCACCACTGATGTTAGAAGTTTCAGTTGTATATGCACTTTGCAGCATTTCCCCTTTGGTCATAGTACAGTATCATCAAATCTTGTCTGAACAAAATAGAAGAAAGCATTTCGTGAAATCTAAGATATTCTTAAGTGATGATATATCCTAAAAAAACATTGTATGCCAGTATAGTTAGTTTTATTTTTGGACTATCAATTTAGTATTGGTCTGACTAGAAATGTGGCTAGGAACATAATTATTATTGAGGCCACTGTATGCAAATTCCGGCTGTCTTGGTCGAGTATTTTAGACCATCTTTTTGAATAATATTTCGATACATTCTTTTCTGAAGTGAATATTTGTTTGCTTTTATTTTATGTCTCTCTCTTATTTTCGCTGGATCCCCCCCCCCCTTTCCGGGGTTGGTTTGAATTAATTGATTTAATACTTTGGATTTTGATTTAAACTCAAGGAACTATTGCAAATGGCTGTATTTAAACTCAACTGCAGAACAGAATCATATCTAGCTGAAGCCAAAAAAAATATTTGAAGGTGGTTTTGCGTTCATTTTTCTTAAATTAACCATCTTTTTGTTGAGAATATCTTGAAAGAAACTCCCATTGCAAAATCTTAATCATGCATATTATTTGAACTTTCTTTATGCTCTTTTTTTCTTCTAGCTGAGGGAACCTGAT
Source organism: Vachellia pachyceras (assembly GCA_025593235.1). Classification (NCBI taxonomy): domain Eukaryota; kingdom Viridiplantae; phylum Streptophyta; class Magnoliopsida; order Fabales; family Fabaceae; genus Vachellia; species Vachellia pachyceras. Next base: position 24,345 of record JANTPZ010002308.1, read on the forward strand.
ATCAGTGATGTCATTATCATATATGCAATTGCTTAATTAGCAGCTCATACTGTATTTAAATAATTATTGTTTGATACTGATGCTGATACTTATCAAAGTTTTTCCCTAAAGCATAATAAACTGATTATGTTTTGTGTGTTCAGCAAATTTAGGGACATTTACGATGAAGAATACTTTGTCAATACCTTGAAAAATTATGTTCGTGTGGTCAATAAGATTCCTGAGTACCTGATGGAAAGATTTGGAAGCAACCTCACAAACATTTACAATTTCAGGATAAAGGCATGGTCTTCTATAGGGTACTACAGAGACACAGTACTCCCGAAGTTACTTGAAGAAAAGTGAGTATTTGATCACTGTGTGAAGAATTTCCAATTGTAGTACATAACAGCATGATCTGTAACTGACAAATGGTGTGGTAGGGAAATAAATTCATCTCTTATGTAATCTCTGTTTCTCACCACTTGAAAAGGAGTGGTCAATGCTTCTTTTTTAATATTTTATTTCTCTTGAAAGGTCATTGTGTTGGCGCCGACCTGAAAAATATTAAGACATGTTTGGGTAGCCTTTTGGAAAAAAATTATTAACATTTATTTGCTTTCTAACTTAGGAAAAGTAGGAAATAGGTAATTTCACACTGCAAGGTAGAAGAATTATTACAAGTTATCTTTGCATTACGGCATGTTATGTTTCATGTTTTGAGATTATATAAAAGACCATTTCAACCTAGATGAAGGATTATGAGTAGCTTTATTATACCCTCTAACACTGCCCCTCAATGTAAGTCTCATGGACTTCAAGTGTTGACAAAGTATTGATCCGCCACCTTTTTGTTGAAACATAATTTGTTTAAAAGAAAATAAGGTGAATGAGGGGCAGAGAAGTTTGAACTCTTGGTAACTTTGTCTTGGAGACTTTGATGCCATTCAAAGCTAGTTTCAATTCAAATGTTTAAATGGTGAAGTGAGTTCCCATGAATAGCTTGGTAAACTTTAAAATTCAAAGAGGGCAAAACTACTATGTCTGGTGTTTTTAAGAAGTTTCAAAACTAAATCTTGCAGGGTCATAAGGATTTCTCCTTTTGCAAATAGATTATCATTTGATGCTCCTCCAGCTGTCCAGCGACTTAGATGCTTGGCAAATTATGAGGCTTTACAGTTTTCTAGTCCTATATTAACTTTAGGTGAAACTTTGGTCGCAAGGATGAGAGAACGTAGCGGAGCAAGTGGTGGCAAATATGTCTCCATACATCTTCGATTTGAAGAGGTTAGATTCAAGCAGATATGAATATTTTGTTGCTCTAATTGTAAAACAAAATATCTTGAACTTTGGTTGCAATTGTTGTCTCGTGTTATCATGTGCAGGATATGGTTGCTTTCTCATGTTGTGTGTTTGACGGTGGAAAGCAAGAAAAAAATAACATGGATGCAGCTAGAGAACGAGGTTGGAAAGGAAAATTTACAAAACCTGGACGAGTTATACGTCCTGGATTTAACAGGATTAATGGGAAGTGTCCTCTCACTCCTTTAGAGGTGATAGTCTTTTAATCTTCATCTGCACGATCAGGAGGAATATTTAAGTGAACCCTGCTCTTTATCTTGGAAGTTCTTTTAGTCTTGCTAGGAGTTTCAAAGCTTACTCCAAGTCACTTTTTTGTTTCATTACCTTCTGTTCCTACTGTTCTTGTCCTGATAGCAAATTTTAATTAATTTTCTCTTGAACTTTTCTGTTCAAAATTATCATTGATGTGTTTCTCCAGGTCGGATTGATGCTTAGGGGCATGGGTTTCTCTAAGAACACATCTATATTTTTGGCATCTGGTAAGATATATAATGCTGAGAAAAATATGGCTCCGCTACTGGAAATGTTCCCCAATTTGCAGACAAAGGAAACCTTGGCATCCGAAGAGGAGCTTGCCCCATTTAAGGTGCACTTTTCTACTTTCCCCCAGCTGCCCAAATTCATGATTGATCAATGGCTGTGATTCTGACTTGAGTTACTTCGTCTAGAATTATTCTTCCAGGATGGCTGCTATAGACTACACTGTTTGTCTTCATAGTGAAGTGTTTGTCACAACTCAAGGTGGTAACTTTCCTCATTTTCTGGTGGGCCAGAGAAGATACTTGTATGGTGGACACGCTAGGACAATTAAGCCTGATAAGCGGAAGTTAGCATTATTTTTCGATAATCCCAATATTGGGTATGCATCATGTTACTTTCACTGCTTATTTCTTTTTTGTTCAGTTTTAGGCCTCAGGACTAGTTGGTACTTGAGACTACAGATTTAGTTTTTTTGTAATATCATAGGCAACAGTAATAAACAGCTATTACAAGATGGTATTTCACTTAATAAAGGCATGGTAATTGAACTTAATCAAAAGATTAGGTTGTGACATCTGCCATAATGTTAGCACCTTCATTGCCTTTCACTGTACACAGAATTGATTGATACAACGCAATCTCTTGCTAGTAACTACTTAGCTTCCTCTAACTCCCTCTTATCCCGTTTATAAGTCGTTTTTAGCATTTTTTATCAAAAGTAAGAAAAACTTAAAAACTCAATAACTCATTAACTCTGTTTAAAAATTTAAGAAGTTTATTATTTTACCCATATTAAATACATTCTTAAAAAAGTTCCCTCCCTTCTTACATCATCATTGAATAGGGGTAAAAAAGGAAAATTGTAACAAATAATCAATGTGGTGCCTTATAAAAGGAACCACATAACCCTTTCCAGATGTATCAAAACTGGTAATTGTGTTTATAGCTTCTGCACAGTCACTGAACACATTCACATGTCTTCAACATTGGTTCCATCAAAGTTCCGGACTATTCCCTCAATTTCTGCTACAGTTGATGGGCAATAATCAATTCTGCATCCAATTCCTAATAGCCAATTACCACTGATCCCTGATGATACTTCCACATGAAGCCGATCCTGCTGTCTTCACAGAAGCATCCAGTGAATGGCCTTCTTTTTCTGTTGGACAATAGTAATAAGATGGATTTAAAACACAATAGTTCAATTAAAATAGTAGGGCGGAATAGTTACTGCTCCTACTACTACTAGAGGCATGCTGTATGCTTATCAACTCAAGGAAACATACGCTTCCAAAACCTCTGAAGAATATAACTACTGAAGCAATATCTTACTTAGAAAACATTCTGCACGCACAATTCTTGCCATTCAAAACTTGGCACGATATAGTCAATTAAGTTTTATTGATCAGAGTCTGTTTAGTTTGTCTAGTTTTAATTTTTTTCAGAACTGCATCTCATGATCATTAAGATAGTCAAAGAAATGATTCCGAGGAGTTTTTAATGTTCTTAAGAAAAGATAACAATTGTTTAATCCTTGTAGAAGTTAGAAATTTTGAAGAATTCCTCCTCTATGATTAATTTCCAGATGGAAGACTCTCAAGCGTCATCTGCTG
>JANTPZ010002311.1:0-29371 GCA_025593235.1 Vachellia pachyceras
AAGGTATTTTCGATACCTTAATTATGTATTACGAATCTTATCTCTATTTTTATATGTTCAATTTTAGTGAAGTGGGAAGTATTTTCTATATATATATATAAATGATATGTTTTGCTTAGACATATGTTTGATGAGCTATTCATAATTTATCTTTATCCGTAACATATTGTGAATTTATGCATTTGTGGGGAATTGACATATTAGGTGCATGGAAGTAGTTGGGTGATTTTGTGATGATGGGACTTGTGTAATGTATTGTGATTGTATCCGTGGTTGCTCCACTACTGATCATAGTGGCTGGCTGTATTGTGACTCACACTCAGGTGCGAAGTCAGCCTAGACCCAGGAGGGAGGCCATGTTTTATTGTGACTCACACTCAGGTGGGGAGTCGGCCTAGACCCAGGAGGGAGGCCAGGTTACATTCAAGTGTGGAGTCGGCCTAGACCCAGGTGGGAGGCCAAGAGTAATATGGAGGAGTAGGTTGGAGGGATCACTTGTGCATTCAAATTGTATTGAATGGAAAATATTATTTTGTTTGAATATCGTATATTAGTACTGCTTCACTGACTTATAATCGTGTATTGATATTCTGTGAATTGATTATTGGTTACTAGGACTTTATGTCTCACCCTATCGATATATATTTTTTCAGGAGAGGCGTGAAGGGAAGGAGCCAACAGTTTGATAATGGCTATCACTGTAGGCTAAGTAGCTAGGTTATCTTAAGGAGAAATATATATTGTCAGACTTTAGGGCTTGCATACTCTGATTTGTTTGTCCTTATGTTTATTTCGGGATATTCTATTTATGGGTAACAATATGTCTTTTGGTACTCTAACTTGTTAGGTATCCATTTGAGTAATATTTATGGACCCGCATGTTTAAGGGAAAGACTAAATATTGTTAACTCTTGTGGCTTTTAATGATGACTTGTGGGCGAGCTTTGTGCCCTGAGTCGGAATGATACTGCAAATTGTGAATGGTTTGTGGGTTGGGTATCTCACCCACAACTTTTATGCCCTAGACCTTCAAATTAATTGTTTTTAAATGTCTGAGTTGTTTGGGATTATAAATGGTATCAGAAAGGATTATAAATGGTATCAGAAGGAATAATGAGTTATCTAATTAAACGGGAATATATTATATGATTAATTGTTTAGGGGGTTACAGAATGGAATCAAACAAATCATTAATTTTGGTTCTCTTGAAAGTAAGGCACTTAATTTTCTTTAAAGAGTTTAGCTTAGTGTTAAAATTTCAAATTTTATAATGGAATGAGTATTCATCATTTATAGTTTATCAAAATAAAAACCCAACAAAGTTGGTCTAGTATTCCATTTAGTTATGAATTGACTCACATCAAACAAGATGAACGATCTATAAATACATATGTAAGATCACTTTTAGTCTGAAGCAATGCTAATATGAATAACTTATCGATGAACGATCTATAAATACATATGTAAGATCACTTTTAGTCTGAAGCAATGCTACGGTACTGGTGAGGCAACAAGACCCAACACGACATAGTTAAAACCAGCTTAATTATATGCTAAACCCATTAAGAATGGTCTGAAAAGATTATAAAACACAGAACATCAAGACGAGACAATAAGATCAGCAGAGAAACGAAACAAAGAGTATATGAAAAATAAAAAAGAGGTGGAAAGTGTCGAATGGGTTGAATATCTCCGAACTAGCAAAGGATAGTTTTGAATAAGATGTTTGAGGAACAGCAACAGAGTAAGTGCGCGAATTAAGGATAACTGGACAAGCTTCCATTAAAGTAATGGTGATGCTATTAGGCAGTTGGGTCTCTCTCCAGCGTGAGAGTTTTTTCTCTCTCCTCTGTGAGAGTCTGTTACGACGGTTACAGGTGCAGTTGTAACCGCGCGATCCAATCACCGCTCACGGCGGAGAGTGAGGAAGCTAAGTGTCCTCTGGTGCCTACTGTGACAGAGAGAAAGAGTGAGCTACAAGATTGCACAACGCTATCAAGTAGCTGAGTGAGGAGCATCAACATTCAAGAAGAAAGAATACTAGTACAGAAGAATTTTCCCCTGGATCGAAGAGGTGATAGACCATGGAGAAAGGAGGAAGCGAAAAATGTCGGAAAAGAGAAACTAATGAAACAAAGAACGGAGAAGGCGCCACAAGTGGAGCTAACTGCAAACCTCACTTGGAGTACGAACCTGAATGATAGACGATGGAGGTATGCTAATAGGAAAAATGATCACAGATAGATATTTGAACAGTACTGTTACCTGCCAAATGATAAGAAAGGGATGGAACTTAGAGAAGAATGATGACCTGGAAATCGCTGAGGTGGAACGCAATACCTATAGCTTTGGATTTAGAAGGAAGGAGGACAACCTGAGGACACTGAAGGGAAGGCCATGGTCAATCCAAGGAATCCTGCTAAATATTCAGTAATGGCAAGAATATACAACATAGAAGGAAGTAGATTTTAATATATGTCCTTTCTAGTTACAGTTCCATGATTTACTAGCAGGTGCAATGTATGAAGAGAACGCAGTAGCACTGGGATCACTGGTGGGAGAAATTGTTATGGTCGAAAATCCTAGAAGGAAAAACTTATTAATAAGAAGCTTTCTTAGAGCAAGAGTGGTTGTAAACATTAGCAAACCACTAGTAACTGGAATGTGGTGTCCAAGGCCAGGTAGGGATCCGATCTGGGTCAAAGCAAAATATGAGAGGTTGCAAAACTTCTGTTATAGATGTAAAAGGTTAGGACATGATCAGAAAAGCTGCTCATAGGAGGTACAAGAGGATGAGGAATCTGAAAGGAGATATGGAGGATGGCTGAGTATACAACCGAGCAGCATAACAGAAGGAACTATAAGCTACTATAAAGAGGGATGGGAGGAGGTGGTGGAGGATAGGAGGAACGGAGGGAAAGTAGACAAAAGAGGGGTAAGTCAACATAAAAGAGACCAGAGGAAATATACTTTGCTAAAAGAAGCTACCTGTAATATGAAGAAGAAAGAAGTAAAGGCAATGAAAAGAACAAGGTTGAAACAACAATAAGAAGTAGAAGAGGAAATAGAAAAAAGGAGGAGGGAGAGATAGAAACAAAAATAGTGAAACTAATGGAGACTAAAAAGGAGAAGGCAGTAAGGAAAATTCCCCTTCTGTTAGGGAGGACCTGTCTAGAGCAATGGTAGTGTATGGAAACCAGTCACCTATGATAGAAATACTCAAAGGCATTAAAAAAATCTAGTTGAAGAGGGGCAGGGAGGAAGAGGAACAAATGGAGGCAGGAAAGAGAAGGAGACTGGATTTTAACAGGGATGTAGAAAAGCTGGAATTGCTGAATAATAGACCTGCATGCAAAATGAAACGAAAGTATGTAAGGGGAAACAAAATGAAGGCCTAAAATGAGGGTAGAAGAGGAAGAAGGATGGTAAGGGCGATAAAGTATGGGGGCATAGGAAAGCTATTGTGTCAAACCAATAATGAAGTGGAGATAAGGGTAAATGAGGGTGAAATGATTGAAGGCAGTGGTGGTTGGTCAATAACAACCACAAAGGATCAATGAAAGTGATATACTGGAACTGTAAAGGTTTGGGAAGGGCCTTGACAGCCAAGAAATTGAGGGATGAGTGCTTGAAAAATAATCCCTCAATAACCTTCCTAATGGAAACACGGATGGAAACAGAAAAATTACAGAAAAAAGAAGATTGCTACATTTTGATGAAGAGTTTTATGTGCCGCCAATAGGAAGAAGTGGAGGACTTGTATTGTGGTGGAAAAGGGAGGTAACAATCAATGTGTGGCACCACTCAAAGAATTTGATCCATGTAAGTACCAATTCTCTGACTGACAGCTCTCCCAACTACATAACCTTTATATATGGCTCACCTGTGGAAAGTGGAAAATTAGAAGTGTGGAACAAAATGAGGGATATTGCTGGGAAGGTGTAGGGGACGTCGTTGTGCATAGGGGATTTTAATGATGTAGTAACAAGGGAAGAGAAGCTAGGTAAATTGCCTACTAATATCAGGAGGATAATGAACTTCCAATGCATGATATCGGATTGCCAGCTGATAGATCTGGGATATTAAGAGGCACAGTACACTTGGAGTAATGGAAGAATTGGAGAAGACCATGTTAAGGAGAGGATTGATAAGGTTGTGGTAAACTATGCTTTCCTAGAGAACTTCCAATAGGCTCTACTATCACATATAGAACCTGTGGGATCAGATCATCACTTACTATTATTGAATCTCGAACATAGGACCTCTAAAGCTCCAATACAGTTCAAATTTGAAGTATGCTGGATAGAACATGAGGAATTTCTTGAAGTGGTGAAGAGGGGTTGGAGTGGAGAAGGAGTGAGGTATGGAAATTCAGTACTTGAACTCAAGAAAAGGCTCAACAGGTGTAGAAAAGCTCTTATTCAGTGGGGCAAAGAGAAGTTTCCTAATGCCAGAAAAATGATAGAGTAGCTGACAAATGAATTGGAAGAGTGCAAGAGAGGAGTATTAAGTGAAGAAAAAAGGAAGGCGGTATAAGAGATTATAAAAAAAATTGAAGAGGCATGGGATAGGGAGGAGAAGTACTGGTGGCAGAAATCAAGGGTGCAATGGTTATCAGAAAGGGATAAAAATACAAATTTTTTTCACTCAAGGACAGTGCAAAGGAGAGTGAGAAACAAGGTAACAAAGCTGTGAGATGAGCAGGGCAATTGGCTGGAAGATGAAAAGGAAATAAACCTGTATTTTGAAAAATTCTACAATGACCTTTTTGCATCAGGGGGCAATGGAGAAATGGGAGAAGCTCTAAAATACATTGTTAAATGTGTAACAGATGAAGATGCAAACAAGCTAGAAAGGAAGGTCATAGAAGGAGAAATAAGGGAGGCCACATTCCAATTAAATGGGCAAAAGCACCTGCACCTGACGGTTTTTCTGGAATGTTTAACCACTCCAACATGGAATGAAGTCAAGGAGGAAGTAGTTAAAATGGTCTTTGACTTATTTAGTTGCAAGGTCAGTCTAAGGGCAATAAATAATACAAATGTGGTATTAATCCCTAAGACAGACCGGGCAGAAGAGTTGGGGCAATACAGACCTATAGGTTTGCGCAATTTTGCCTATAAAATTATCTCTAAGATACTAGCAAACAGATTGAAGCCTATCATGATGAAGGTAATCTCAGAAAACCAAAGAGCCTTCGTTGCTGGCAGACTTATCCAAAATAATATACTTTTGGCCCATGAAGTCTTCCATTACCTGAAGAACAAGAAAAAAGGAAAGAAAGTAGAAATGGTTGTCAAGATAGAAATGAGCAAGGCATATGATAGGGTGGAATGGAGATTTATAATGGAAGTAATGAAAAGAATGGGTTTTGGCAATAAAATGGTATCATGGGTTATGGAGTGTGTGACCTTAGCAAGTCTAAGTTTGGTGGTAGCAGGTGGTAAAATAGCTGATTTGTCAATGTTAAGAGGAATTAGACAAGGGGACCCGATCTCCCCTTATCTATTCATAATGGTTGCAGATGTACTCTCAAAAATGATACAATGGCATACATATCAGGGAAGCTAAAGGGACTCAAGCTAGCAAAAAGCTGCCCAGTGCTCACACATAGCTTCTTTGCTAATGATGCATTGGTTTTCATCAAGGATGATAAAAGGAACTGTAGGGAGCTAAAGAGAATAATAGACTGTTGCAGATGTACTCTAAAAAAATGATACAATGGCATACAGATCAAGAGAAGCTAAAGGGAGTCAAGCTAGCAAAAAGATGCCCAGTGCTCACACATAGCTTCTTTGCTGATGATGCATTGGTTTTCATCAAGGCTGATAAAAGGAACTGTAGGGAGCTAAAGAGAATAATAGACTGTTATTGCGATGCCTCAGGACAAGTAGTTAATTTTAAAAGTCAAATACCTTTTTCTCAAAAAATGCAAACGATGAGGTTAAAACATCAATGTATAAAGTATTGGGTATTAAGGCTGATGATAACCCAGGTAAATACTTGGGGTTGCCAATGATATGGGGCAGATAAAAAACAGATGCACGAGCCTTTGTGAAAAACAAGATGGAAAGAAAAATTACTAAGTTTCTCTAGAAGGGAAATTATGATTAAAGCTGTGGCAAATGCAATACCTATATTCCCAATGTCTTGCTTCAGGTTTCCTAAGAAGTTATGTGTAGAAATGGATAGCATGCTTCAAAATTCTGGTAGGGCTAAAATAGAGAGGATGGGAGAATACATTGGAAGGCTTGGAGTACCTTGAGTACCCCTAAAGGGGAAGGAGGGATTGGGAGATGTTTAATAAGGCCCTGCTGGCAAAAACTGCCTGGAGAATGTTGCAGGACCCCAATGCCATATGAGTGAGAATTATGAAGGGCATTTACTTCCCAAAGGAAAACTTCCTAGCAGCAAAAAGAGGAAGTAAAGCATCTTAGGGCTGGTCCAGCATCTTGGAGGGAAGGGACTTGTTAATGGAAGATTTATTTTGGAAATCCGGTGATGGCAACAACATCATAATCTTCAAGGATAAATGGATCCCTACTAGTGAGGGCTTCAAATTGAAGGAAAGGTAGCTTAATAGGGAGATGGAGTAAATGTTGGTGAAGGAATTGATAACAGATGGTGTATGGGATTTTTAAAGGGTAGAAGGAATCCTGACTGAAGAAGATAAGGAACTTATCAGAAAAGTTAAACTCCCTGAGAATCGAACAGCTGACATACCTATATGGAGAAGAAGCATAGATGGTGTTTATGCTGTCAAATTGGGGTACAAGGCCACATAGGAGAAAGATAGGGAGAGGAAAGGTAGTGGGGCAAGTGGATCATATAAACCATCGAAAAAGCTCACGCAGGGACTGTGGAAAATCAAAGCAACTCCTAAGATCAACAATTTTCTGTGGAAAGTAGTGAATGGAGCCCTTGCAACAAAAGAAGTGCTGTACAAAAAAAGGTATGTAAATAGCCCAGCATGTGCAATCTGTAAGACTCATGTAGAATCGGTTGAACACTTACTTTTTCTGTGTCCTTGGACCGCCCAATGCTGGTACAATTCACCACTGGCATTAATGTTTGATGAACAAAATATCACAAGGCTTAACAGGTGGTTGGAGGAATGGATGGAAGCAAAAGAAGGTCCAGATGAATATGGGCTTGCATTATTCGTAGCTATGTGCTAGGCAATAGTTGAAAAAAGAAAAGGAAGGGAGGAGGCAGACAACAGTCTGAGAGAAAAAAAGAGTGGGAGAAGCCAGTATGGGGAAAATGTAAAATTAATGTAGATGCTGCTTTTCATGAGAAAACAAAGGAAGCTGTTGTTGTACTGATAGGAAGAGACTGGCAAAGGAGATTCATGGGTGGAATAAGTAAGAGAAGAATAGTAGATTTTGCTTTTCAAGCTGAATGTTTCACAGTATGGGAGGTACTTGAGGGAGTGGACCTGTGGGTAGAGGAGGATGTGATAGTAGAGATGGATTGCGAAGAACTTTTTATCAGGTTAATGAATAAGAGGATGGAAATATGTGAATGGGGGAGCACAGAGGTTATACAGGAATGCTTGAGGAATTTGGAGTTGGGAAGATGCAAGAATTGGGAGATGTCACTGGTAGCTCGAGCAAGGAACAAGGCTGCACATTTTTTAGCAGCTGAAGCTATGAGGGGAATGGTACCGCAAGGATGGTTGAGTCAACCACCACCCCCTCTGATCCGGATCATGGAAAGGGAATCACGGCAGACACAAAGGACAGTTTCAAGCAGAGAAGGTATCGGCTAAGTAAGTCTAATGGTTTGATATAATTTTTCTCATCTTTCTTTAAGAATAGGATATGTGCTTTGTTTTAGTATAATTTCTCTTTTGCTAGTTTAGCTGTGTGATAGGTTGTAACCATAGGCTTTTTGAGTGTTTCTTTGTTGGCTATGGCTATTGGTGGTTGTAAAACTTTTTGTTGGTGATTAATAAAATGACTACTTTTGATCAAAAAAGAAGAAGTACCGGTGATTCTGCAGTTTTTAAGGGTAATAAGTTTAGCACCAATCATTAAAGTAAAGCAGGTGGCACCGACATGTTATAAAAAATGAATATTACTATGAGTTTGTTTAGAAGTCATTTTGAAAATGGTTTTTACGAATTCCGAAGTAAAACCTAAATTTTGGAGAATAGCTTTTACGGATTTTGAGGTAAAACCTAAGTTTTAAAAGATTATGTCAGGAAGTTATTGGATTTTATTGATTTTGAGGCAAAAAGTATATAGGAAAAATGAGAGAGAAAGAAATAAAAAGTAGGAGAGAGTGTGATTTGACAAGAAAATTGTCTTTTCAAAACCTAGGTTTCAAACCGAGGTTTTATATCCAAAATAGCTTTTTCTGAAAAATATCAGTATTTGAACAAAACCTAGATTTTGAAACCAGACATAAATTTTAGGAAGAGAAACTAAAAAGCTTTAAAATGGAAGACCAAAAAAGTTAGTCACTGGGCTTTTCAACTTGTAGCCTAATTGATACGGATCATAAATGTAATGCCTATTTTTATTTTTATAATTTTTTTCAGATGTTTATTATTGATGCTCTTGCAGTGACAATCAAATAGGAAAGAGTGAGAGAAATAAAAAAGATGATTATGTGTTTTAGAGAGAGAGAAAACATGGTATTTATTAAGTTAACTAACATTATCAATAAAATCAAATCAGGCAAATAAATTCTACCTGGCTGACTGACATAATTGGTCTTTCTAATGGTGGAGTGAAGGCCTTCATTGTTTTGGTTATGGCATATGAGGGAAGACGTGGCGGATGAACACAAGTTGATACGGGAGAAGGTTGGAATCATTATTACCAGTAATGCCACGAGAAAGATTGTATTAAATGCGTTACCATGATTGGTTGGTTAAGATGATATATTAATGGGTTAAGATCATGTACCAGTCAGTGAACTACCTACAATCTGAGTGTCTGGGAATTCCGTTGGAAAAAGGAGTTTACAGATTTCGAGATTGTTTTATTCTGATTTACATGCACTGAGGGAACGAAATTCCCAAACAAGCACTATAGTGTGTGTTTGAGAATCTATTGAGAGAAAGGAGTTTACGGATTCTTACAGAATCTAAGAAAAATTTACGGATTTCAATATGATTTTTATGAATTTTAAAATTGTTTTGTCTTAGTTTGAATGTACCATTGAAAAAAAGTTCTTTCTAAACATGCACATAAAAGTTTATCTTGCAACACATGCAGAAATACTAAATTTGATTCTTTCTCATCCCATTTGTTAACTTGATAAAAGTGTATTTGAATTGATTTTGGGAGAATAATTTTTAAAAAATTATGAAAGTAAGTTTATGGAGAAAAGTTATAAAAATGGATAGATTTTAAAAAATAGTCTATAAAAAAAACAACTTCTATAAAACCGTATCTCTTAATCCCAGAACCATAGTTTTCTTCTTGAAATAAAGTGCAGAGAGGGCAAAAAAAAATGTGTTTGACTAAATTAACCGAAATTATAATTTTTAAAGTTACAATCTTGGTAAGTGCTTTCCTTTTCTGTTTTTGAAATTATGAAATTATGATACATGTTTGAGAAACAAGTTTTTAACAGGAAACTCAAATCAAGATAAAACATTTTGAAATTTGTAACTACTTTCTTTGAATAGATTCTTAAGTACACACATGGTTTAGACCATAACCATGGTCGAAGGTTCTATGATATTTGTTTGGAAACACTTAACTCGTTTAAAAGTACGTTTAATAGTGTTTTTCAGAAAAACGAGACAATCTGCTCCACATATTTACTTCGTCTTGCGTAAAATTACTTCTCTATCACTTTCCCAAACCAACCCACAATAAATAAGAAGCTCGACTCTACGAAGGAGGATAGGGTGGGGGAAGAAGATGTTGACGAGAGCCTCAAGAGAAGAAGACGGTAGCCGAAATGGAGCCGATGGCGGAGGAGGCCGACGCCGGTGAGAGAGGCCGTTGGTGAATTCAATGAATGAGGAGCCCGGTGCCGTTGAAGGGTGAGGGGCAAGACTGTCCAAAACGAATATCATAAGGGACATAATGGGTATTTCATTCACGGTCCCGTATAAAGGGAAGTGGATTCAAATTTCATAACATGCTCTCTTCTAAACATTCCAGCACGTTTTGCTGTTATGATGTCACTATTTCAGAGCTCACGTGCATCTTCCATGTGTATGGACACGTGTATCCATACGCTTACTTCATCCCATTATTCACCGAACCCTTCAGCTTTTTTAATTTGTTTGATATAAAAGAATGGTTCCCCTTTGACAGTATTTGATTATTAATGAAATACGGTGTCTATTTAAGAATGTAGTATTGAAATACTTTTACGTAAATCGATATAAATATGTGGAGAAAATTATCTTATTTTATAAAAATAATGTTGAATGTATGTTTGACTTTTGCAAACGATATTACAAACAAATCCATGTAGTACTCCGATGCTACTTTATCATAATTAGCTAACAGTAACATTTGCTATCAATGTAAAAAATAATTTAGAGGTTTAAAATAAGTGGGTTCAAGATAAGTGAGACTTATTCTTAATATATTTTGAGAAGAATTAGTAAAAATTTAGTGGGTTTAAAATTAACGAATGAGTGGATGTAAAATAAATCATATATGATATAACATTAATATATATTTAATTTTTTGAAAGTCAAGGGGTGCGGTTAACCCTTTAATCCGCGTATGTTTGTAAATGAATTACCAAGTGATTAAACAGTTTTTATGTTTTATACTTGGTCCAATAGAATTAGAAAATAGTGTAAAGAGGGATGTTCAGTTACCCACAGTACAAAAAGTGATCACGAATTTAAATTTAGAAAAAAAATTAATTATGTCTATGGTTTTTGACCCAGTTAAATCTTACTATATAAACTTCAACCTAGTGTAAAATATAACTGTATGCATACCTAAATTATTAAAAGATCACACAGTTTTTATGTTTGATAATAATCTTGCTTAGTCCAACAGAGAGTTAGAAAATATTGTAAAGAAGGATATTCAGTTACTTGAGTTATGATAAGTGATTGTAAATTTAAATTTGAAAAAAACTAATTGTTTTTGTGGTTTTGATCTATTCCAAACTTAATCTATAAACTCTAAATGTTGTACATAATTCATAAATCCAGATTATTAGTTTTACAGAGGAAGTTTTGCGTACCTCTTGTCATAGTATATTCTTTGAGTTTTTTTTAATTCTTTTGAACGAGAAAATCCGGTACAGCGATGGACTGTTGAACACCATCACCCCGTCAGGGAATTTGTGATTGAACAAATGACTATTCTTATCATATCTATTATGAGCCATGATCTTCTCCTTAATGCAACTCTTTAATCCGTAATTCAACTAATGATTCGGGACACATCTGATGATATATTTATGTATATTAAAATAATAACATAAAAATATAATATCTAAATAAATATAATAATAAAAAATTTAATATATATTAAATTTCTAACACTGACTTCCTATAAAATCATAAATATTAACGCAAAAAATCATTCCGCCGTAAATTACTATAGAACACACAATTTTTACGTTTTATGATAGTAATTTAGTGTCTATGATTTAAACCATTTTAAAATTTTTTTTTGAGATTAATTAATATATGACTTATTTTATAAAACATAAACATAAATATTTTAAATGGCCAAACAAAATTTAGTCGCATCAACTTAAAGTAAATAAGTTGAATTATAATTAAGTTAAAACAATTAAAGTTGAGTTGTACCCAACTAATGCTTAAAGATTAGGTTAAGATAAAATAAATAATGTATCTATAAATTTATAAGAAGTTACATTATTTATTAGTAGACACAATGTGGGAACATGTTAGTTATTCGAATGAGCCTCATAAATTTACATTTCCTCATTCAAATGAGTCTCATTCTAAATTGAATATGGGTCTCATTCTGAATCGATTATGTTTCATTCTGAATTAAATATACCTCATTATTTGAATTGAACATGCCTCATTGTGAAAGTGGGAAAAATGATACATGTTTGGTTTTTTATCATATCTTTCAATATGCTAATCCAATGATTGTGAAACTTATGTCATTTTAAACTAGTCTTAAAGGGCTTTCTAATGATAGGTCATTTGTCAAATTTGGAGCTGAAATGTGGAAGTTAAAACATTTAGAATTTTAAGCGTTCTAAACCGTTTATAAAAAGTATACCCATTCGAATGTGTTTTATATTAATTCGAATGAGATTTTCTAAACCATTTTTTTCCACATTCACAATGAGGCTTATTTGATTCAAATAATGAGGCATATTTGATTTAGAATGAGACATAATCAATTCAGAATGAGACCCATATTCAATTTAGAATGAGACTCATTCGAATGAGGAAATATAAATTTGTGAGGCTCATATTCGATTCAGAATGAGATACGTATTCGATTCAGAATGAGACCCCTATTCGATTTAGAATAACGCTCATTCAAATAAGGAAATAGAAATTTGTGAATGAAATGATACTTTCTAAACCGTATTAAAATTCAACGTGTAAAAGAATTTCATTCAAATGATGGACTCCATCATTCAAATTAAAATCCCACCTTCAATGCATGGATTAGATACACCTTTTACACCGTATGGATTTACACCGTATGGAAATCCATGCGATGTAAAAGGTGTAATGAAATATTATATGTCATTAAATAAATTAAATTATATTAATTTATTTAAAGAAAATATATTTCGTTATTATATATATTTTAAAATTTTATAAAATTCAGTTATACATTTATAAATATATAATATATTTATCTAATAATATATTAATAGTATATATAATTATATAATATATTTTTAACATTATATATTATATTAATATTATTGTATACCTCTAACACCGTACCGAAGTCCATGGAGTAACGTAATATTATATTTTATTAATATAATTATATTATATTTTATTTATATAAAAAAATATTTTATTATTATATATATATTTTTAAATTTTGTAAATTTCTTTTATATATTTATAAATATATAATATATTATATAATAGTATGGTAGAAGAAAATTTATAATTTTATATAATGTTTAAAATTATTAAAGGCTTATTAAAATAATTTATTAAAAATATAAATTTTATATTTATATTATTAAATAATATATTTTAATAAATCTTATAATATATCTTTAAAAATTTTAATAAATCATATTATATTTGAGAAATTTTAATAGTGTTATTTTTCTTTTTTTTAAGAATTTTCGACTAACAATTGTCTTTTTCTCTCGAGCTCATTAGGATTGTTAAAGATGAAGCATTCCTTCGAAAAAGTATAGGCCTCATTCGAATGAAAATAAATATCCGTTACAGATCCGTTGTCTAAGTGAAAAATGCTATATTTTATAAACTTCCAAGATGAATCTGTTCCAAAAAGACTTCAAGATACACGTGCTCCAACGAATACATTTCCGTACCCTAAAAATAAACGTAGACATGAACAGATTAAAATACATAATTGAAATTGAAAATTACTAAACAACTCAAAATCAACAGACAAAAATCCAGCTATTCTCTGCTATGCTCAAGAAAAATTTTAGAGCGAAGTGGAAGGATTTGGAATTCGTTTGAATTTTCTTTCAAGCTCAATTGAGTGAGCACTGATCGGTGCACCGATCTCCACCGTCTGATCTTGTGCCCTGATCTAAAGCTGGTTATTCTTCGTTGTTTGTGTTAATCCAAGTAATGATTTTTGTTTTGCTTCATATGTTGCTACATCAATGAAGGTTCAGCATGTGGCATGATCACACTCGGTTTCAGCGGTCCCTTCTGGCTTTCGTAGAGTTTTGGGACTGTTCTTGTGGGTCGGTCTCATTTTTCTATTTTTTTAAAATTTCGCCCCTTGTTTTTTCCCCACTTTGGGTTGGATTGAAGTGATGCTCGACTTCAGGGAAAGTTCCTCTGCATTGGGGTTACGGTTAAGTTTATGGAGGTAGGCAATATTGGGAGGGTGGGCAAGATGGAAGAGAATACTGAACTCGAGGAAGGAGAGGCATGCTATTATAAGGATCGTGACGACAACATTGACCTTGATTCTCTGTCTTACATTGTAAGGGCTATACTTGAAAATAATTTTAACCAAGTTCAAGTTTTCCCATTTGAATTTGTTTTAGTTTCCTCTTTCATTGTTTAAAAATGATAGTTCATTCGATTTGAATGAATGCTGAAACTTTCATCATCACAAATAGTGTAATATATGAATGTATGAATTTTTTTTTTGGTTCACGTTGAGATAAAGAAAATGGAAGAGATATATAATGCAATGTTCACAATTGAGCATTCTATTTGCAAGAAACTGATTCAAATTAATAGGCTGAGGACAACTTACGATTTCTATACCTGCAATGGAAAAGAAACTCAGCAACACATATTCATATTGTGTCATCTAGAACACCTAGTGGTTCAATCCTTCAACATCTGCCTATAGGAGCTTTTAGCTGACAAATTGATTGTGTAAATGCTTTTCTTGCTGCCTTATTTGGGAATAATATAGTTGATTTATTGCTAAGAAACTGTGATTGCCACACTTCATACACATTATCATGACCAAGAAATAATCTTATGTGCTTCAATATTTCTACTTGAGAAAGAATTTTAAATGCAAGTTTATCTTCTAGATTTTTTTGATATTGCTGATGATATATTCAATAATGTGTTTAATATTTTGGCCTCTGAGAAGTCTAGTTCCTCTGCCATTAAAAGAACAAGGATGAAGATAATTTCCCTAATTCCAATTGTTAATCTTCTTGAGGTCTGCCATAATGATACTGGACCTTAGTGATTGCTGTTAATTATTAATTAGTGCTGTTTCAAATTTGACGTCAGCTAGTTTAGTTTTCACTGTGAAAATGATATGGCTATGACTTGCTTTCCTGTCTTGAAGGATGAGAGAATTCAGCATGTTCTTGGCCATTTCCAAAAGGACTTTGAAGGTGGTGTTTCTGCTGACAATCTGGGTGAGTGGGATATTAGAAATCATAGACTGTAGAGAGGAATGAAGGAGCTGTCTATGCACATACTAAAGTGATGGCATTTGATACGAATAATTTTTTCAGGTGCAAAATTTGGTGGCTATGGTTCTTTCTTGCCTGCCTATGAATGTTCTTCTTCTCGATCTCATCCAAAGACCTCTCAAAAGAACTACATGTCATCCAAATCTCCTTACAATCACTATGTGGAGGTATTTGATTTTTTTTCCTGACCATTTGATTGGAAAGTAATACATGTTGCTGCCATATATCAAGTTCAGAAAACTTCTGTTTGCTTGAGTACTGTGGTTATGTTGTTATGCAGGCTGCGCCTGGCCATTTAACATCTTCACATGTGCCCCCTTCTACAAGGCTTGGAAATGCAAGAGCATTTTCAGTTGATGATTCAATGAATAAAGTTGTTGGAATTTCTTCCAATATAGGTGCTGAAATGTGCTCTTTGAATAATCATTGTACTAGTAAGTCTGGAAAATCAACTGAACAAAGAACTCTGAAATTTCGAATGAAAATGAAATCTGATAATTTAGCTCAAAAGAATGCGGCAATTTATAGCGGTCTTGGGCTTGATATCTCTCCATCTTCATCAATGGACAACAGCCCTATGGTAACTGGGGGCATGCCACCTGTATCTCAACAGACTGGTGAAGAATCTCCAACTGGCATCATTCAGGTGCAGATGATTTTTTAAATAAATCTATTCATACTCCTTTTTTGACATTACAATCAATAATATTAGTAGTTTAATGTTTATGCTATGGAGCAGGCTATGACTTCCTTCCCCATCCCAGGGGCTGTGTTAATATCTCCTCTACGAGACAGTATGCTTTACTTGACAAGAAGGGAAAAAGTTCATGGAGACAGAAAATCTTTGTCTGCTCTTTATGGTCAAGAACCTTGTTCCATATCTACTGATGAGTCAAATTCTACAATGGGAGGGGAAGATTTATTGAAGAAGAAAAAAACAAGAATGTTGCATCCAAAGAAAATATTAGGAAATAAAACTGCAGAGTGTAAGGATTTTCTCTTTAATGACTTGAAAGGCACGCCTCTGTTTAGTTCATCCTGTGATGATGGTGAAACTGCTGAGGTGATTGGTAGGGCTTCTGAAGTCTCCAAGAAGGCCAGTAAGGATGGGGCAAATGGCAGAATGGTGTCCACTGAAGCAGTGAAGGAGGAGTTGTTGGAGTCAATGTCTGGCCAGGATTTTGACAAGAGTGATAAGAATCATGTGGGAAATGGTTCCATGCAGAGGATTATAGAGCGTAAGCTGGCAAATTCACTCAAAAGTAACTCTGTTGGTCCTGAGTATAATGGTCAGGGTGAATGCTCGATCAATTCTCAGAAGGCTGAGGTTTATGTAATAAAGTGTTTTGGTGTCGATTCTCAAAAAGTTGAGACTACTAGGAAAGGCAAGCCGTTATCTGATGGCAAGCACAAGTCTAAAAGGGATCAGAGTCCCAGTAAAGCTGTGGCTGTTGGAAAAAAAGACAGTTTTAAGGCTAGTAACAATGAAATGGTAAACAATCAAAAGATTTCCAGCTTTGGTGATTCTAAAAGTAAAATGGCTATAACAAAGTCATCCAGGGATAATAATGTTGGAGGCATTAGCTCTATTTCATTGAAACGTGATGAATTGGAATGCATAATTAATGGAACGGATCCAGTAGATGGGAGTATATATGATAATTTTACAGATGGCAGTACATATAGAGTTAAAATAAAGGAAAGGCAAAGCAGTGATAAAACAGAGAAGTTGATATCTGGTCCAGGCATAAAAGATGCTTTGAATGCATGTCCTGTTGCTGAAAATAAATCTGCTCCTGAAATGATTCAAATGGCAGAAGCATCTCAACTTATTGAAGAAAATTGGGTTTGTTGTGATCGTTGCCAGAAATGGCGGCTTCTACCTGTTGGTATAAAGCCAGAGCAGCTTCCAGAGAAATGGCTGTGCAGCATGTTAAACTGGCTGTAAGTTACTTTCTCATTTGGAGTTTGTGAGTCATATTGTGCTAGATGTACATTTGGTTTAATTTGAATGTTAAAGAACTGAGAACTATTTTTTCTCATTTTTCTTTCCTCATCTATTCCTATATAGTTCTGTGCTATATGTTTTATTGCCTTCTCAAATGTTATTTTGAAATTGCTTTCAGGCCTGGAATGAACCGGTGTAACATCAGTGAGGAGATGACTACTAAAGCACTTTATGCCTCATGTCAATTGCCCACTTCTGAAGGACTGAATAACTTCCCATGCAATGCCTTTGGATCTGCAATTGGAGTGGGCTCTGCTGATGCTCGGCAATTGGGTCTCAGCCACCAGAACTCCAGTTCTGGTGCATTGTCTAATCATAGGAAGAAGAAACTTGCTCCTAAGGAAAAGAAAAGTGCAGAAATCTGTACTGACAATCTTCTATTCTCTGACTCCACTCAGAATCATGTTGAAGAAACTGGAAAAATTCCAAGTCACCAGCATCCTGCAGAGGAAAACCGAATGAGGAAACCTGTTGCTCAACAATGTAGCAAGTTGAATAACTTGATGGAAGTGAAACACATGTCCAAAGAGAAGGAGAAGAAAATGAATGGAGGTACTGCATTCTTTTCAAAGTTGATACTCATCATCTGATTCATTTTTATATTACAAGTAGTTCATTATTTTCAAATGAAAAATGTTGATGTTATCACAAATGTGCAGGTGATGGAAAACAAAGTAAATTGAAACATAAAGTGGAAGCTGATAAATGTCAACCTAGAACTCTTAAGAAGCCGAAGCTTGAAGATATTGACATTGCTGATACACGGCTGAGTCCTGGTATAGACCCGGAGAAGGTGGCTCGAAATTCAGGAAATGGTTTTCCAGCAAAGGCTAGTGGCGAGGATATATGGAAATATGATGAGTATTGCTTATCTGAGGATGTACAGGACAAGGTAGTGGGTCCTGTAAAGAAACAAGGTGACCGGATTCAGGTGTTGTCAGACAGTGGGTCCTTGGATCTAAAAAGCCACAGTAAAAAGGGTTCTTCCTTTAAGAAAAGGAAATTGGAGGACTGGCAGGATGCTGATAACCTTCACAAGATGTCCTTAAAGGCTGACAAAAAGTATGGTAAAGGTAGTTCAAGTGGCTTTAGGAAGGAAAAGAAGTTTAGAGTTTTGAACCCAGAGGCAAAATCATTTGCTGAAATTGAATATAAAATAAATGAAAAAGGTGAGATGAATCAAGGTTTCTTGTCAGGCGGTGAAAATGTTGCAGCTATTAGTGCAGAAGTTGGAAGTGTCGTCAAGGTCTATCCACAAAGAAATCATATTGAAAAGGTTGCCTCTCACAAAGTTTTGGATGATGCTGATCCATTGGGCATGGATTTGGGCTCTGGATTGCTATCGTTGGCAGCAACTTCAAGCTCTTCTAAGGTTTCAGGTTCTCATAAATGTAGAATCAACTATGCAAATATGAAAGGTTCACCAGTAGAATCAGTTACCTCATCTCCTTTAAGGATCCCCAATGACAGGGAGGGGAAACTATCAGTGAAAGTGAAGGAGGAGAGAGTGTCATGTAACTTGCATTCTGAATCCCTCAAATTTGCTTCAATAGGGTATAGGGTCGGGGATGCTAAAGACAAAGCTGGGGTTCAAGCTAAAACATCCAAAGCCAGGGACAACCATTTGCTTGCTTTTGATGTTGCTACTGTGCAACAAAATGATGATTGTGCTAATTATGAAAGCAGAGTGAACATGTGCAACCAGGAAAGTGCACTTTCTTTGGAAGAATCTGTTAAGGTGACGTCATTGAGGGGTAAAGAAGAGGGTAAAAGGTCTGGTTCTGAGGTTGATAGGAATAAGGCTAAGATTTCTGTTTCAGAGAATGATTATATGAAAAATGGTGGGAGGCAAGAATCAGCTGTTGAGCCCAATTATGATGCATTTAGTCGGGGTTCAAAAAATAGTGCTCAGTGTAGTTTTCCCAAGTCTAAATGTGAGGTTAAGAAAAATTCTGTTAGACATTGGCCAAGTGAAATTGGAAAACAAACTGAACTAAGACAAAATGATTCTGAAAAATCAGCTCCGAAAGTGGATGCTTCATTTAGCACTAGCAAAGAAATTCTCTCCCAGGAAAACCTGATACAGGATTTAGAGGATCGAAGAAATGCTGTTACTGTTTGTACAGAATTACAAGATGGCGAATCAAAAGTTCCATTGTCTTCAGTGGGTGAAGAAAAGAGGGAAACACAATCAGGCTCCAGAACTGCTTGTGAGTCTAGAAAGGGAGATACCTTTATTGAGCATCTAATCCACGCATCAATCGATGGTGATGTGGGCAAGTTAACGAAAATTTCTGCCGGCACCAGCAGCAAGGGTGGGGTTAATTGTAGTTCAGGAACCTCTGGACCTGATCGGCATCTCCTTGTGACGACCCCTGTGAGAAAAATTTCTAGCCAAACTGCTTATGACACCCTTAAAGAAGCCACAAACCTAAAAGACAGAGCTGATAATTTTAAGGTAGCTTCCGCATTTTAAGATTTTTTTTTTCCCTCACATTTTTTGTTTGTATCTGGCATCTTTCCTTTTCTAACTGGTGGTTTAAATGCTGTTTATTTGTAGAACTCCGGTTTTGAATTTGAAAGTGACGAGACTTTCTTTGAAGCTGCCTTGAAGTTTCTTCATGGAGCATCGCTTCTAGAAAATTTTGACAAGGAGAGTGGCAAGCATGGGAATATAAGTCAAATGCAAGCCTATAATACTGCAGCCAAACTTTTTTCGTAAGCACAATTTTGAAGCTGTAACTTGAAATTTGTTAATGTATTCGAGCTTTTGTTTATTTATTTTTGCTGGTCTTTGCTTATCTTAGTGTAATTACAGTATTGAAGCTATAATTAGATGGAACTCCACAAGGGCTAGAAGTTTATTACAAGTCTTACAGTTCATTATGTACTTGTCAACATTTTTGAGTTTATCTTTCTTCGCAGACTGTGTTATAAATAAGAAGAGAAGGAAGAAATTAAATATAATACAGTATAATTATTTAACGAATATCTATTCTATGGGATATTAGTTGAAGTTTATGCTCAGTTCCAGTTGCAAGTACCATTTTTCAACACCTGGATAACTCATTTTCATGGTTTTGGATTTCGCTTTAGCATATATCAGGAAAGCAATAGGGGCTATTAAGTTTAGGTTTTCCGTGGCCAGATTTGTTGTATTGCAGTTTATGATTTTTTTCCTTTCTAGTCTGTACAGTCACTTAAAGTTAAAAGCCTAGTTTAAATGGAGTTTTCATGGTTCTATAGATATATTAGGGATTTAGTTAGATTCTATTGAGATATATTAGGCATATGATTAGCATTGATATTATTGAGATATATTAGGGATATGATTAGTGAGATATATTAGGAATATGATTATGATTATGTATATCTCTCTAAATGTATAAATACCCTATTAGGGTACATTAATGAGTATGAGAATTTCAGAATATTTCTTTTTTCTCATCTAACATGGTATCAGAGCCATTGTTGATAAGATGGCTGGCCGTGGAGTGTCCAGGCGAACGTCTCCAGTCTCTATCTCCATTCATGTCAGACTTCGTTCCTCGTCCAGAGTGTGTCTCCCTGCTCATTACAGATTTGTTCAGAGCACGCCTCCGTTGCTTACACGCGCCGGTTCAGGAGAGTCGGAAGGTTATGATCGGCCCGTCCCAGAAGTTTCGCCGCCGTCCAGTGAGAGCATGAGCTTCACTTGTCTGCATTTCTGGCGTTATTTTCACGCGCCAGCATGTGATGTCGTTTTCCGGCGATTTTTTTGACGACGCTCTACCTTTCCGTCTTCGTCTCCTCATTTCCGTCCTTCCCTTGGTGGTTTCGTGTATTGGTTTGAAGTTTTTATCTACGGGCTCTTTTTGTTCTGTTTTGTCTTTGGCCGGCTCCTGGTGTAGCTCCAGCGGTTTCTATGTTGTCTTTAGCTGGCTCCTGGTGTAGCTCTAGCGGTTTTCTGTTTTGTCTTTGGTTGGCTCCTGGTGAAGCTCCAGCGTTTCTGTCTTTTCTTGGCTGGCTTCTGGTGTAGCTCCGGCGGTTCCTTTTGTTTCCGGTACTTTCATCATTTTGCTTGGTCCTTGATGTGACCCCTTCTTTGTGCTGGGAACAGAGATTACTTCCTTGATGATCGGCGT
Organism: Vachellia pachyceras; assembly: GCA_025593235.1. Classification (NCBI taxonomy): domain Eukaryota; kingdom Viridiplantae; phylum Streptophyta; class Magnoliopsida; order Fabales; family Fabaceae; genus Vachellia; species Vachellia pachyceras. The sequence goes on from JANTPZ010002311.1 coordinate 21,187, forward strand.
TCGGTTGCTTGTTCTAGTGGTGCATCGTGTTTAGGTCATTTATCTTTGACGTTTTTCAAGAGGATTTATTCTCAGTTTAGTTATTTATCATCATTAGATTGGTCCAGAGTCAATAAACGAGTTACGTCCCCCTTTGAATTAGTTCATTTTGATATTTGGGGTCAGTTCATTTTGATATTTGGGGTCTTTATTCTATTGAATCTAAAAACGGGTCAACTACATTTGTAACAAGTTGGGTTTGATTAATATTTACGGTCCAACTTGAGGGGGAGTGTTGAGATATATTAGAGATTTAGATTCTATTGAGATATATTAGGCATATAATCAGCATTGATATTATTGAAATATATTAGGGATATGATTAGTGAGATATATTAGGAATATGATTATGATTACGTATATCTTTCTAAATGTATAAATACCCTATTAGGTTACATCAATGAGTATGAGAATTTCAGAATATTTCTTTTTTCTCATCTAACATATACCATACGTTCAGACCTAGTTGCTTTCTTTGGGTGGCTTTTATTTATTTATTTGTGGGGGTGAGTGGGAGACATGTTCTAAACTTCAAATAAGAATATCTTCACCTCTTTCAACATGCAGATTGCCCAATAAGAAGTACAATTAAGTAGACTGTGAAGATGGGTTATAAATACCAGATCAAACATGACCTGTAATAAGACAACATTACTTTATGCATAAACATGTTATTTTTATTTTATTCCTTGATCTGTGCTTGTGGGGCATGCCATTTATGGGATACAAACGAACTGTTATCTTTTCCTTGAGTAATTTACTTTAAGCTTGATTCAGCTGTTAAGTGCCTTTTGAAATGAATTTCAGATCTTGTGCCCATGAATATGAAAGACACCAGGAAATGGCTGCAGCTGTTTTGGCGTATAAATGCATGGAGGTTGCGTATATGAGATTGGTTTATAGCAAACATTCGAGTATAAACAGGGATTGGAATGAACTGCAATCAACTCTTCAAATGGTTCCTCAAGGTAACTGAATTAGGTGTGATTATTTTGTAAAATGCTTCGTGTCTTCTAGTTGTTGATGTATGTCGAATTTGTCTTCTAGTTGTTGATGTATGTTGAATTTGAAATGTATTTTACTTGAACACTTCTTCTAGCAACGGATTTATAAAAGTGATGCGTCTGTGTACCCAAGGCCCTCCCACTTCTACAACAGATGATTGTGTTGGGAATTTGAACTGGAAATGTTAAAAAGCTATGGAGTATCCTAAATTGCGCAACTAAGTTTTGATATTCACTCCTATTATGTATTTAATTGATGCATGCATCCAATAGTGATGCGAGTCAGTCATGTATAACTGCATTTTTATTCTTTTTTTAGGTGAATTTCCTTCATCTTCTGCATCAGATGTTGATAACTTAAATAATCAGGCTGCGGTGGGTAAGTTTACTTTGCTCAGGGGTACTGGCACTCGTGTTGCTGGTAACCAAGTTATATCTGCTCGACATCGCTCAAATTTTGTCCGTCTTCTTGACTTTGTAAGTTACAACTCTTATTGATACACATTAAGGATTGTTTGGGTTTTATCAAGTTTCTTCGGTAGTCAAAAACCATGGAGTATTAGTAATTCAAGATAACAATAGGAATGTAGTCATGTTTGAGATGTTAATGCTTGAGAAGTCAGTATGGAAGTTCAGAATATGTTCCTTAGAAACAGCTGTCTGTGTCAGGCACATCTTAGCTCAAACTTGTATTTCTTGGAAGTCATGCACTTTACTAGTTGTATGCTTTTGTTGGTGGTAAAGAACGAATGATGAGCTGGTTGTTGTTTTTATCATTCTTTCTAATTCCTTTTCAATATAAAGTACCTAGTTGCATAGTTATTGAGTTTCACTCCATATGAACATGAGGGCTTATTATGTAGTGTGATAATTATGACTTCCTATGTTTAGTCACTATGGGTCACAATTAGCATGTGATTTTGCAGACTCAGGATGTAAATTATGCAATGGAGGCTTCTAGAAAATGCCAGAGTTCTTTTGCAGCTGCTAACATGATCATGGAAGAGGCACGGAATGGTGGCTGCATAACTTCTATGAGGAGGATCATTAATTTGAACTTCCAGGATGTAGATGAGCTGGTAGGCCTGGTTTGCACTGCAATGAAAGCCATAAGTCGTGCTCATCTCGGTGGTGCTAGAGATTAACTTGATACTGTATATAATGTTAATTTTTGGTTTTGCTTCTCTACCAATATGGCATCCGGAAAGGAAGGGGGTATAGGACATCTTCATAGGTTGGCACTATGAAACCTGCAAAGAGGCAGGTCACCCTTCTGTACATGTGTACAAAATGAGGTTTATTATCAAATTTTGTAATGTATTTTGAATTTGCTCAGGTTCATCTTGATTTGGAAAGGGGCACAATACTCTCACCCTCAACTTTTTATAGGTTAGAAAGAGGGATGGGATTCCTGCTGTTTATTTGACACAGGATGAACATTTTGTTATAGTTCCATGCTATATTCTTTGCTCCATAGAGTTGGAGCCCTGTGGAAATAGAGTCTGGAAATGTTAGGCAACAATTTTTTAGGGCATTGAATACCCATATTATTATAATTGGTCTATTCATTTTTTTTAAGAAATAGACCCTTCTATCAATATATGGAATTTTTTAATAGATAGAATTTTTTGCAGAAAGTTTCCTTTAGTTTGTTTGTGTGCGGTGAACATTTATTTTTCCATGCCAGCTATTGGCTTTCAAGAAAGTGCACATTCAGGTATCTTTTTCCTCTTCATGGCTTCATTAATAAATCTCGGTTTCATGTCTTTGCTTTATGATTGAAGTACCTGTTTCTTTGTAGGTATACTGTTGATAATTGAATTCTTCTAACTGTTTAAAAGAGAGCAGTAAGCAATCCAAGGAGTATTTATGCAGGGAACCTTGCGAAGAATATTGGCAGCTAAAAAGCTTGGTTTGCCCGACTTTATTTGGATCCGCTTTATTTATTTTCTCTAATGTTTTCATCTGAACTTATTAACAGTATTATTGGCGTGGATTGCAGTAGTTGTCTTTTCATCTTATGCTTGAAACTGCATTAAAGCTTTGATGGGGAGGCATTGAAGATCTCTATCTGTCAGCTTGTGCCTTGTATTTCTCACCATTAAATGGGTAAATGAATCTATTTTGTAATGTTCTCGTGGTTACTGACATCAATGTTGCATGTTTCTCAATTAACACAGCTTCCGCAGTCTTGATTATCTGGTTATCTCAGGTTTCAGCATGTTTTTTCTTTTGAGTAGTTGAGTTGGGTTGACAACCATACCTCTTGAAGAATCTTCTTCCTGTTATTTTTTTTAAATCACTTTAATATGCTGTTTTCTTTTCCTTTATTTTCAAATTTGTTAGGATGAGATTGATTTTTATTTTTCTTGATTCACTCTGCTGGGATTTGTTTGGACAAGATGTGGCTAGACTGCATGATCTTTGGTTTCTTCAGTTAGAATATTTTCCAGTAACTTTTTATTTTTGGAAAAACTAGATGAATTTGACAAAAATTGAGTGATATCGGAATCTGTAATTACTCCAAATGATCGATAGTTACTATTAGATTTTAGTGATTTTCTACAAGGTTTGAAGGCTGCTTTGGAAAGTTACAGTAACTTCTCTAAAATCGGATAGCAACTCTTGATAATCTTTCAGGCCACTTTTGGTGCACATGAAAGGAAGTTCCTGAAAGAGAAAATAAGATAGAAAATCTCCCCTATTATATTTGGTTCAACAGATCCATGCTCCCCTCAAGGAAGTAGGTCTACTCCCTTTAGGTCATGGAACTGGGTTTCTTTCAACTTTCAAGTAATCCAAAGTTTGTCCCCATCTTGCCCTGAATTATCAAATATTCTAACCATTGCTACATTTAGTTGCTAAAGCAGTGAAGCCATCGGGGATTGCGTTCAACATCACCGGTGGATCCCAGATAAAGCCCTTGCTGAAGAGCATGCCGCCTCCTCCCTTCAGCATTTTTAATTTCAGAGGAAATAAATCGACTCTGCTGTTGGCCTGTTTCTGAACTCAGATGTTATGCTTGAGGTTTGAAGTCATGAAGCTCGTGGCCCTAATGCTTTTACCCCCCTCCAGATCCATCCGATGATTTGGTTTGAATGATTTGTGTCTGATTTTTAGGGATAAACGTGTAATTGTATTATATTATTTTTCCTTTCCAGTTTTTCATGCCTTCATGCTAAACTATACATCTCTCTTTCCTTCTCATTCCTATGAAACATTTTGGACCAAGGGTTTCATGCCAGCCTTTTTTCCTTCGGCTTCTCCTCCTCTTTTCTTTTTCTTAGAAATGATTCCTTCCAATCAAACATGATCTTGATATGAACTTCTGTAATGTGAGTCCTTAGATCTAAGTTTTCCTTTTATATTGTTGTAAACAACCCTCTATGCCTTAATTTCTCGCATGCATTGCACACATTAACTCAGTTTTGTCGCATGGAGCTAGGGCAACTATGCAAACATGCTAATTTCTCTGACAAAGGCCATCCTCAATCGGATGTAGAGCTGCATAATGGAACAGAGACTAGAGTCTAACTTAAAGTCTAGTTTGTATTTTGGATGGGGGTTAGGTTTAGAAGCCCATGGTTTGATCTGACCTAGCAGGAATCTAGGATTGAGTTGGAATATACTTATTCCATTGGGCCATTTATATTCTAAGGCCTTAAATTGCCTTTTTTATCTGTAAGGGAAGTAAGATTTCACCATGATAAATACAATTAAAACAATAAAAAATACTTACAGTTGTATAGAACTTATTCCAAAGCATTAGAACATAATCATAAATTCATAGAAATTTCAAACAACATTAAACAATGATAGAAAGCAACATCCAAACTACAAACTATTAAAATTAAAAAAAAATTTATCCGGGACCAAGAAACAATAATTTTAATATATCTTTATCCTTAATAACCAAAGACTTTGGCATCGAATAAATTTGAACATTTTTGAAATCCATATAAAGTATTTAAAGGCTATACAACCCAAAGCTCTTGTATTTGCACTGAGTGGAAAGAGTAGTTGAAACACACGAGAGATAGTGTATTAAATTATCATCTCCCATCTGTAATTTCAAAAGCTACCTGTTTTTTAATGGTATCATAGCCAGCAGAAGAGCTAGCACTAGCATTCCCATATCCACTAGGTACTTGACCAAGCAAGTATTCACATTCTTCTGACATCATCTCCTCTCCCTTTACCCAAGGATGCTTTCCTTGAGTGATCAAACCATCTAATTCCATTGCCACTTCTTTCATAGTTGGCCTTTCCTCTCCATTAATTCTAATGCACCTCCTTGCTAAGAAAGCAACCTCCTTTATTTGCTCTGCATTCTTCTGATCCAACACTTGCTTGTCCAGAATCTCCCACAAATTGTTTTCTTTCATTGAAGATGCAAAGTACATAGCCAAGTTTCTTTCTCCTTCTCGCCTATTGAATTCAACCGCTTTATCCCCGGTGATTAGCTCAACAAGCACAACTCCAAAGCTGTAAACATCACTCTTCTCATTCAATTGACCTGTAAGGAGGTATTCTGGATCCAAATATCCTAGTGTTCCTTGAACCACGGTGGTAACCTGAGTTTCATCAAGAGGAATGAGTCTGGAAGCTCCAAAGTCAGAAACTTTAGCTTTGTAATTGTGATCTAAAAGTATATTGGCAGACTTAATATCACGATGAAGAATTGGAATGGAAGCAGAAGAGTGTAAATATGAAATGGCTCCGGCTGTTTCTGCAGCGATCCTTAATCGAGCCTCCCATAAAAGAGAGTGTTCATTCTTTAGTGGGTCTATATGATCAAGAAGAGTACCATTGTGCACAAACTCATAAACCAACAAAGGGACTTCAGTTTCAAGACAACACCCAAAAAGTTTAACCACATTCCTATGGTTGATTTGGGAAAGTAAAGCCACTTCATTGATAAAATCCTTAATTTGTTTGGGATCCCCACCTATTCTGGACTTCTTAATTGCAACAATCGTGTTATCTGGTAGTTTCCCCTTGTACACGGTGCCTTGTCCTCCACGACCAAGGATTTTGCTCTCATCAAAGTTGTCTGTGGCTGTTTTGAGCTCATGTTCAGTAAAAATCTTCGTTCTTTCAGTATGTCCTTGTTGCTGGTAAAGTTGCTGCAGCAAATAATTTCCACCGTTTTGCTCAAAATACTGTCTTCTAAGCTGTTTTAGTGCTCTTTGCTTGTGTCCCCAGCATGACGTGGAGACCAATGTGAAGAGAACAAGCAAGACTATGGAAACCCCTGCAAACAGATGTCTAAAATATTATCCACAGTGGCTTGTAAGTGTTACTGTTAGTCAATAAACCCTGGCTTTTGAACTCTAAAATGCCAGTGATGCGTCTTGTGGGTAGAGAGACATAAAGATGTGTGCAGTTTTGATCTCAAATTGGTAAGTATGCTTTGAATAAAGATAAACGTTTCTCTTCTAAATATGGAAAGGTGGCATGCAAATAGTTAACAAATGTGACGCAACCGAAATAAATTGTTTCGCGATTGACACATCTTAAAAATCCAAATCAAATTGTTAATTACTATGCTTACCCAATGAAATTTCCATGATAGGGAATTGGCAGCCCGATCCGTCTCTATAGCCGTTGCCTTTATAGCCCCAGGGACAAGAACAAGTATAATTGCCTGGGACATTGTGGCACATCCTACTGCACCGATTCTCCCCGTCGCACTCATCAATATCTGCAAAATTAACTTTTAAACTGATTATAATACATATCTCCAAGCACAGCTATTATAAACATCACCAATATCTTGTACCACAAGTCATATCTCAAACAAACTTGGCCATTTCTTTAGAACCAGCAGATAAAGAAGCAAAGCTGAATGCTGTGGTCACACGCGCGCGCGCGCGCATATATAACCTAGTTTAAAAATATAGTCAAATGGGGTTGGAAGTTGAAGATAGAAAATTGCAAAAGCTGAGGTTTATTATACCTCTGCAGGCTTTATCAGTATCAGAGAGGTAGGGGTTGCCTGTGAAACCATCTACACATACGCAGTAGTACCCAATACCACTCGGTGACTCCTTGCATCTACTGTTGTTCTTGCAGGCATAGCTTCTTGGATCTTTCTGGGCTTCATCACATGTCTGATTGGCAACAGCCCAATCCACAACGAGGGGAAATCCTGTTCTTCTTCTGAGATCAAGCAGGTCTTGTCGATGTGAGAAGTTGAAGGATCCATTCTTGGCAACAAACGCATAGCCGCAAGGGTTGAATTCTCTCACGTTTGTGTGATTGTTAAAACTCCTTACGGTGATCCTATAGTTCGTGATAGCTTCGGGGAAACTGGTCTCGCAGCATCCCACACCAGAGCATACCCCATCCTTAAAACTCGTCATGTTACTGCAGATCAACCTGCAGCCAGTTTCAAACGTGCGGTTCAGGTCACTGATGTAAGCGTAGGTGTCACAGCCCACAACGATGAATCTGTTCTTCGTGTTTGATATAGAGAACCTCTTCAACGATAACCAACGGTACCTAACGCCTGAATTATAGCAACGGTTGGAAGCAATCGAATAGACGGTCAATTCAGGAGGATCCAGTGAGATGTTAAGAACCTGTATTTTGCTATTCCTCAGGTACGCTATGGGCTGTGACGACGACGACGACGTCGTGGTGGTGGTGGTGGTGGTGCAGTTGATGAAAAAGCTTTCATTGATATAGCAGTTGTTGGTAGTGCCAAAGGGATAGGGGATAGTCAGGTTCCCACACGTGTCCTTGCAACCAAGTTTCGTTTGGACCGCCGCCGCCGCCGTGCAGAACATAAGCAAAGCCAGTTTCAAATGCAGTGCATTTAAACCGGCCATTTTTCTCATCGATCGATATATTCAGGAAATAAGAGCTGGGTGGCTAGGTATTATATATAGATGACTTCAAATCCTGATCATTCTATATATATAGTACATGAAGCCTTCATTTGTAAAGACTTGCAAGGATGAAGGAAGGTGCTTGTAGTCGACGACCTGATCTTAATTTCTGTTTTCCGCAGCGCGATAGTGAAAGGGACTTGGTCTTCTCTCTTTCTATTGGTTGGTTCTGGACCTTCCCAGTGAGTACGTTCTCTTTGTTTGATTTTTCATTTTGCTTTTTTAAAGCACTTTCACTATATATATATA
>JANTPZ010002312.1:0-16030 GCA_025593235.1 Vachellia pachyceras
AACAGATATATCTAATGCGCTTCAAACACTTAATTTTATTCTCATTTTTGGTATTGCTTTTGTTTATTGGTTGATTATCAGTTTAAAAATCTTGGGCCTATCACTCACCTCATCCAATGTGTACGCATAATGCTCCCATAGATGGGTACAAAGCCATGCTCCTCCCATTGGCCACAAAGCCCACACCACATCACCATCGGTTGCTGATGATTTTGCCCATATATCTGACACGTGATGCACAACCCAACCATTTGCTTGGTAGTTTACCTACGGTATTTAGTAACTGAATTAGAGAACTTATGCATAAAGCAAAGCATAAAAATCATGCATGCATAAGAGAAGAACGGGAACTGAGCTGGTTTAAGAAGTTCTAGCATTGCCTTTGGTGCAAGTTCTGCAGCAACCTTGAACATTGACTAACCCCCAGGCCTAAAAAAAACTGCCCCCACCATGAGACACCCTACTATTTTTGGGGAAAAAGAATCACATTAAACAGGTATTTTCGCATCTTTGACTGCACACATATCTAAATCTTACTACTTGTAATCTGACAGCTGATCAGTACATAATATGCTGTGAGTTTTGAAATTTTGAATAACTGGAGAAGGAACACGTAATTTACAAATTCTACGAGAAAAATGTAGAAATGAACGATTCTTACTCTTGCAGTTTCACGGCCATTTAGAGACAGAAAGGAAATATGATCAAACAGGGGCTCTTGACACTCGCTAAGGTTGCAAGGAAGAGAGGGCCAATAATTCATTTCAAGATTAATGTTCAAGTGCGGAGCTCCTCTGGAAAAAGATAATGTGCTCATTGTTAGTCTCGAATAAAATTATTATGCAAGAACTGCAACAAATGTATCAATATTCAATGAAAAAGGAACCGTGGTTAATATTTACAGTGAATAGAGAATCAAAAACCCGCAACGTGGACAGAATATCAGTGTTGATATTGATAATATGTCCTGTTTTCCATCACATCTTAGGGCACCCATGGACTAGCCTTCCTTGTGATGCATAGAAGCATCTTAATGCAGATGAAACAAAAGGTGAATCTAATCAGATATGAGTTTTCACAGAGTCAAACTCTGTTAGTGAAGTTGAGGTTGAATTTTCTTCAACTTCAGTCGCACACCCACATGCTCCTAATCGCTTAGAAAACAGAATGGTACAGCATGTAGTGATAATGAATTAACGATATTATTTAAGGACCTATTGGAGTCAGCATTCCAGAGTTAATATGTAAAGAGAACACAATATAAAAACATGGCATTGCTTCTAGGGTCATGTTTGAGTGTGGTGGGATAATAGGCAAACTGCACATTAAATCCTGAATCAGGTGGGATATATTAATGTAATACGAACATTGTTGATGTTCAATGTTCCCAGTCTCAGTGTATACGCGTGTGCGAGAACGTGTAAGAATTTTTCGTTTGGGACATGTTTTTGTAATATAAATCCTCGATTAAAAGCATATCCATTTCAAAGAAGTCAAGGCGCGAACATACTCCCACGCTGGTTGGAGATCTTTGTTCCATATTCCCTGCAGATTAGCCACCTGACTTCCTGGGCGTGAACAGGAAATGAGCAAATAACGACCATATTGGAATAGAAGCTCCACCAGTGATGGATCTTCCTCAGTCTGAAACGCTTTCACCCTCTCTGAAGTTGCAACTGCTACAGCACAGTCCTTGAGAGATAAATCAACTGCAGACGGTGGTGCAAGTCTCTTCATTTCCAAAGACCCATCTCTTGATATGTCCTGTGTGCTTTTTAAAAGATGCAGTGAGACTCGGTGGAAAAGTTCCTGATAATCAGTTAAATGATTGGCATATAGATCAGCATATGATAAACTGCTTATTGAATTCAGTGTACTCAAGCACTCTGAAGTGGGTTCTTTTCTAGAATCTGAAGGCTGTGTAAGTGGCCCACTGAAGGAAGATGAAGCAACGAGAAGCAAAACAGCCCAATCTGCAGCCTCAACCTTCAAGTTCTTGCCATCCAAGATACTGATTACACCATTGCTGTCGCTAATCTTTAAATCAAGAATTGCTGAAAATTCAATTCCCAGTTCATTTTCCTTTGCAATATGTTCTGGCGGAATCCTTTTGCTGGGACATCTTCCTTCCATTATAATCTGATTTTTTCCATTTATGCAAGTTCGATGAAACAATTTGCTGTCCAGGTAAACTGTAAATGATAATTTTCCAGGTTTACTTCCAGAAATCTTGGTTACAATCACTTGATTTGGACAAGAGGCAAAATGTTCCCTCTCAAATTCTACATCACCCACCGAATATTTCACTTTAGCTGTTGCAGTGTCTAAATCTAGCTCTCTTAGATAAGTCTCTTCGCCATATGTAAGATGCGAATAATCAAATTCCAGCTTGATATCACCAAGAAGCTGGTAGACCTACAATACACAAGACAAGAACGTGACAGCTGTCAGGCCAGAGTTTGCCTTGTCTATCAGCAGAATAGCACAAGAACGTCCATGAACCAAAGATTGTGGCCTCAGACAGATTCTCCTCTCATTCTTACACGCTCTTTGTATAGAAATACTATACTTATTTGACAATGCATTGAATGAACATCACACTTCATTTCAAATGGAGAGAATGATCATGGAATAATGAAGATGAAGGATACAAGTCATGTTATCCTATATCAGATCAGATTCTAGATGGAATACGGGGTAAGAAACTGGGGGGAGTACTTAAATCTAAATTTCACTTAAATAATCTCCCCAAAAATTTGATCTTAAGCTGATAGCATGCATATTATCCTTCTAAAAGTATGATCCCAACAAAAATTAGTTGAGTATAGATAATATTATTTTACAATTTCTTCTTTTCTTCTTAATATTTCTTCCCTTTATAGCCAAAACCAAAAAAGAATATCACTTCCCTTGTTTGATTCCATTCATTCTCTTTCCCAACTACAATGATTCTGAACATTTTAACAGAACGAACAACCGGAGAGCAAAACAGTCCCACCTACCCAACAAAACAAAGATTACCAGACAATTGCGCATTAGACCAGACAAAAGGAAGAAAATTAGCCATATTATAAGATAATGCCTGTAATAGGAGCATACTTCAGAAGGTTTTCCTGTTAGTTTAGCAGCTGCCGCAGTAGCCTTTGAATATTCTTCATGATCGACAAGTTTTCGCACCTCTGAAAGTGCTTCCGGGGCTCTGGGATCAGTGTAGACTCCTGGGGTCCCAGTCCAAAGCGTATCCTCTACAAAAAACCAAAGAATCAAATTCTGTTAAATGATTTTGTCTGCAAATAGAATAAAAGAAGGCGAATCGAGTTTTGTGAAGAGAGAAGTCACATTCAGGTACCATTGACCTGGATAATTTCGGAGGCGACACCGCCCCAGACCATAGCTCCAAGACGTCCATTTCCTAAAGGGATTGCATCGGTCCAGTACTTCGCTGGCTCCGTAAATGTAACCTTTAGAGACCGAGAATTTGTGGTTTTCTTCATCCTCCGTCTTCTTCAGTGCGGAAGATTGAAAATTGATCACCTCCCTGTTGCTACTGGGAAAGAAATAAACTGGGGAGTGGGGGGCTTAAATACTAAAGTACTCAACTTTCCTGACGTCAGGGTCACTCTGGGTGGTTATAATTGGACAACCGTTTGTCTAATACGGAACTTAGATAATAAAAAATAATAAATGCTACTCATATAAATATATATTTTTCCTAGCGGGAAGGAATTAATATGGTCCTTTGGCGGTTTCTCGACCTTCTTCATCTTTGACGATTCATTCTGAAATAGGCACATAGCCTCTCTGCCCGTTTTTTGAGTTTCTTTTTACAGTAAGAGGGATCTTTCTTTCTTTCTTTCATTCAGGGGAAGACGTAGCTATGGTATTCATCGTGCCCCCCCCCCCAACTACAAAACGCTAGCTTTGGATGTTGACCCTAAGACGACCTCCTTCCATGCCTTGAAGCTCGCTATCCAGCAAATTTCTGACATACCTATATCCCATCAACGTTTATTACTTTCACAGAGTCTTCGATTACTTGGTGATGATGGTCACGTTATTATCTCCGATATCGGAGTTCGACCTTACTCCATTTTAACTCTCCACGTTGCCTTCTTTGGTGGCACACAACCCCCGTCTCTTCCCAAACCTCGATTAGATTTCCTGAATTCCAAGCCTCCTCCAAATTATGTTGCTGGTTTTGCGCGTGGCGCCACTGGATTCAACACGCGTTCTGATATAGGGCCTGCTCGTGAGGCCACAGACGTAGCCGATAAGTCGGCGGCCACGATTGGCGGTGGTGCCTCTGTGGCGATTGGCAGAGGAAGAGGGAAGGGAGGTGAAGAAGAGGAAGAGGATGAAGGGGAAGATAAAGGGTATGATGAGAATCAGAAGTTTGATGAGTTTGAAGGGAATGATATGGGGTTGTTTGCTTCCGCAGAGTATGATGAGGACGATAAGGAGGCTGATGCCGTGTGGGAAGCTATTGACGAGAGAATGGATTCGAGGAGGAAGGATAGAAGAGAAGCAAGGTTGAAGCAGGAGATAGAGAAGTATCGAGCGTCCAACCCGAAAATCACCGAGCAGTTTGCGGATTTGAAACGCAAATTGCACACTATGTCAGCGCAAGAGTGGGATAGTATACCTGAGATTGGGGATTATTCTTTGAGAAATAAGAAGATGTTTGAGAGTTTTGTCCCCGTGCCTGATACACTTCTTGAGAAAGCAAGACAGGAGCAAGAACATGTTACAGCATTGGATCCGAAGAGTAGGGCAGTTGGTGGAACTGAGACTCCATGGGCGCAAACTCCGGTTACTGATTTAACTGCGGTTGGTGAGGGTAGGGGAACTGTATTGTCCTTGAAGTTGGATAGGATCTCGGATTCAGTTTCAGGGTTGACTGTTGTGGACCCGAAGGGATATCTGACTGATCTCAAGAGTATGAAAATAACAAGTGATGCAGAAATATCAGATATCAAGAAAGCTAGGTTGCTACTAAAGAGTGTTACGCAGACAAATCCTAAACACCCTCCTGGTTGGATTGCTGCTGCAAGATTGGAGGAAATGGCTGGCAAGATTCAGGCAGCGAGGCATTTGATTCAGAGAGGTTGTGAGGAGTGTACCAAGAATGAAGATGTGTGGTTGGAGGCTTGTAGGCTAGCAAATCCTGAAGAAGCCAAGGCTGTTATTGCCAGGGGCGTGAAGTCCATTCCTAATTCCGTAAAGCTGTGGTTGCAGGCGGCCAAATTGGAACTTGATGATGTTAACAAGAGTAGGGTATTGAGGAAAGGGTTAGAACACATTCCTGATTCTGTTAGGCTGTGGAAGGCGGTTGTGGAGCTTGCTAATGAAGAAGATGCAAGGCTCTTGCTTCACAGAGCTGTGGAATGTTGCCCATTGCGTGTTGAATTGTTGCTGGCACTTGCAAGGTTGGAGACTTACGAAAATACTAAGAAGGTTCTTAATAGGGCAAGAGAGAGGTTGTCCAAGGAGCCAGCGATATAGATAACTGCTGCGAGGTTAGAAGAAGCTAATGGCAATACTTCCATGGTTGGCAAAATTATTGAAAGAGGTATAAGGGCTTTGCAAAGAGAAGGTTTGACTATTGACAGAGAAGCTTGGATGAAGGAAGCTGAGGCTGCAGAACGTGCAGGATCTGTTGCAACTTGCCAAGCAATAATTCACAATACAATTGGAACTGGAGTTGAAGAGGAAGATAGGAAGAGGACATGGGTTGCTGATGCTGAAGAGTGCAAGAAGAGAGGTTCTATCGAGACAGCGAGAGCCATTTATGCTCATGCACTTACTGTCTTCTTAACTAAGAAGAGCATATGGATTAAAGCAGCACAGCTTGAGAGGAGTCATGGAACCAGAGAATCCCTTGATGCATTACTTCGTAAAGCAGTTACATATAGACCACAGGCTGAAGTCCTTTGGCTTATGGGTGCAAAGGAGAAGTGGCTTGCTGGGGATGTGCCGGCAGCTCGTGCAATCCTCCAAGAAGCTTATGCTGCCATTCCCAATTCTGAAGAAATATGGTTAGCTGCTTTCAAGCTTGAATTCGAAAACCATGAACCTGAGAGAGCTAGAATGTTGTTGGCCAAAGCCCGGGAGAGAGGAGGTACAGAAAGAGTATGTATGAAGTCTGCAATTGTTGAGAGGGAATAGGGAAATATTGATGAGGAAAGGGGTTTGTTAGATGAAGGGCTGAAGCTTTTCCCTTCATTCTTCAAATTATGGCTGATGCTTGGTCAGCTTGAGGAACGACTTGCACAGGCTGCTAAACAGGCCGATAAGCATGAAGAACTGCTTGAGCACCTGAAAGAAGCTAAGAAAGTATACGAGTCTGGAATAAAAAACTGTCCCAACTGTATTCCTCTTTGGCTCTCTCTTGCTTGTCGGGCAGTTCTCACCATTGCTCGAAAGAAGAATCCTCAGAACTCGGAACTCTGGCTAGCTGCTGTTAGAGCAGAATTGAAGCATGGAAATAAGAAGGAAGCTGATTTTTTTATGGCAAAAGCACTGCAGGGATGTCCAAACAGTTGTATTTTGTGGGCAGCATCAATTGAGATGGTTCCTCGCCCTCAGCGTAAAAGCAAGAGTACGGATGCCCTCAAGAAGTGTGATCATGATCCACATGTCATTCCTGCAGTGGCAAAGTTATTCTGGCATGACAGGAAGGTGGATAAAGCTAGGAATTGGCTGAACAGGGCAGTGACTCTAGCTCCTGATATTGGGGATTTTTGGGCAATGTACTATAAATTTGAACTCCAGCATGGAACTGAAGAGGACCAGAAGGAAGTTTTGACAAGGTGTGTTGCTGCAGAACCAAAACATGGTGAGAAATGGCAAGCGATCTCTAAGGCTGTAGAGAACTCCCACCAACCAACGGAAGCCAATTTGAAGAAAGTTGTGGTTTTACTTGGGAAGGAAGAAAATGCATCTGAGAATAGTTCTAAACACTGAATAACTGGCCAATTTGGAATTCGGGCCCAGAAACTTTTTGGTTAGGGGAAAACTTTTTTCTTTTATAAATGTCTCTGTCGGTTGTTCTTCTTCACCGATTCTAACGTAGAACGTTGCACTTGAGTCGGCATTTATGTTTGTGTTGGAGTTTTTCTGTACAAGAAACAGAGTATGCACCTTTCGCAGATTATTCCAAATTCGGATCTACTACATCAATTAGCCTTCATTTGTGTTTTAGATATCTGTGTCTCTTGAACTCATCATGTAAGGAATTACACATAAATTGTTGCACCAGATTCTGATTGGTGAAGTATTGCAGTATTGTGGGTAAACTCGCAACACACGGTTTGATATTGTAAATAACAAATACATTAGGATTTTTCGTTGTCAACCAAAACATAGTCACTTTAAATCAATTTAAAAAGTTTCTTAACTCAAATTTATATAAATACTTGATTTTTACGGGACGACCTGCAACGAGTTGACAAGGAATGGGTTCCTAGTGCATGTCTTTATCTATGTGTAATGAATTTTGTTTTTGAAACACAACTTTGATAATTAATTTTAAGATTTGAACCAATGTTTAGATTGTGACAAAATATCAGACATTATAAATATTCCAATGGCCCTTAAAACTGTAGGTGAAGACCCTAACATGCATGCAAGTTCGTTGAACAGAGATGATTTAAAGACAAGAACAGCTCCTGCCACAGACAAAAAGATCTTCTAGTGACGCTTACTCCAGTCCTATTTCTTGTTCAGATGAAGGAGACACCCATCTATGCCACTAGCAATCTTTTGACTCCAAAAAGTCATCAGCTGAGGAAAGGATTGAGAAGTTTGACTTCCTGCTTCTTCCAAAATGAAGGAAATAAAAGAGAGAGGAAGAGAAGATAATACAGTAATTGAAAAATTGATCAGAAACTATTGAACCCACACATGGGATTAAGGTCAATTTGAATCGATATCACAGTTTGCATTATTACAAATCTTGGCCGGTCCAATGATTAAACATTTACAGAAACTTTGCCTGCAAACGTACGGATAATTGAGTCAGATTTTGCATGCTACTTGCAATTAACAACATGCTTGTAGTCTTGCCGGCTTCGAGGACAAAAGCCAACCGGTAAATTGAGTCATCATAAACTTTCAGCCAAAAAAAAAAAAAAAATTAAGTCATCATACTAGAATGATTATTTGACTGCATGTGCAGCAGATAATTCAGCTATCTATTTAGTATTGTACCTCTGCTTGACAATTTAAAAACCAGTTGACTAATTTAGATAAATTAAAAAAGATAAGTAAATTATTCAATTATAACATATGTTACGTGATCTCTCTGAAATACTCATATTTATTATTAAATTATATATAACTTTATATGTTAAGTAAATTAGTTTGAAAAAAAGATAAATATAAATAATTTAAAGTTATTTATTTAACTTTTTTTAATCTCCACCAAGTTAGTAAATTAGGTTTTATATTAAAAATCGAAATTAGTATGCAATACAAGTGTGTTCTCACTCTTTAAAGGTTTACATCATTATTGATCATCTTGTCTCTTAGAGCTCACTTTTTGTTTAAATTAATGAAAGATAAAGATTTGAAGTTTATAAATCAATTGAAGTCATGTTTCACAAGCCTTCAGCAATGAAACATATCTGACTGTTGGACTCACAAACAGCGCAACTCAGCTTGCTTGTACACAGCACTTAACATTTACAAACAAATAAAAGAAATATTTCAAAAAATAACTAGTCACACTCACACGCAGATTTCTCATAATAGTTTTGCTTATATAATTAATTAATGGCAACATGACTAACAATATGATATTAATTTAATTCCAAGAGCACGTTGGATACAGCAAATAATATATTATGACAATTTGATAAGAGAGAGAGAGTGCAATATCCTGTATTAAAAAAACAGAATAAATATAAGGTGAGTTGGAAAGCTTCTTTGCGGGAGACATTGCTGTACCATAATGAGTTTGTTCAGATCCAAATCTAAATTAATTAGGCTTTCAATGAGAGTGGTTCAAAATGAGAGATTCATTTTATCTACACTCATAAGTACATATTATGCTGATGACAGACTCAACTATGAATTCAACCTTAGGCCCTTTTCTCGTCTTGAAGCTAAAAATGGCTTCCTTTACTTTGAACTCAAAATCCCATTTCATGCTCGCTCAAATAGCTTGCCTTCTAGCCCACACCCTCTCATTCTTTAGTGCCATGAACATTTGGACAGATTAAGGGCTTCTGATGAAACGTCCTCTTCTTCTTCTTCATCACTTAGCCAAAAGCTAGGAGGTTTAAAGGATCTACATGATTGTACTGAAAAACTTGTTCAGCTTCCTCTCACTCAAGAAACTCTTCTCCAAGAGCACCATGAAAACTTGTTTAAGACTACTAGATGCATGTATTGCAGCAAAAGATGCTCTGCTTCATACAAAAGAGTGTACACGAGAACTTCAATCAATTATAGGAAGAAAAAGAGATGGTGAAGTGGAACTTACAGTAATAAGTTTCTGAATTCTAGGAAGGTGAAGAGAAAGACCATATTGAAGACCTTGGTGCATGTGAAGGGTAGAGCCAAGAAAGGAAACTTGTCTTCTTCATGTAGTTAAGTTTTGGTTAACTTGTTAAGAGAAGTTGAAGAAGTGACTCTTTTCATATTTGATTCACTTCTGAATTTTATTGCTGGATTAACAACAAAAGCAAAGTCAAGCAGCTTGTTTTCTGTTTCTAAGCTATTGCATACCAGAAAAGTGGCTTGTTCACAAGTTGTGGAAGAAAGTGAATTTGTACAAGTTGATGCAGAAATGCAGCGTTTTGTGCTCAACCTGTCAAAAAAGAGAGACAACAACAACAATCTGCAGAACCAGTTGGCGAATTTGTGAGTCTCAGATTCAAGATCTTGAAGAAGGGCTCGAGTTTTTGTTTAATCATTTGATTAAAACTGGAGTGGCCCTTCTTAACATTCTTAGTCACTAGTTGCATTAATCTTGTTCATCAAATTTTGCAGTGTTGTATATCTTAGTTTTGTATACAGTAAATATGTAAATGAAGAGCATGAATGTAGTTGTTTACTGATATTTAAGGTAGACTTCTTAATGTTTGGCTGATAAATCATTGACTACCTCCACTATTCTCAAGCAATTACTTTGTGATTCTGATTAAGATTGTGATGGAGATCCAACAACTGAAAAGGGGTCCACCAATAACTGAGATATGATGTAGATTAACAATTTTTTTTAGATATTTTATGTTTTATTTATTAATTTAGTTTTTTAGATTTAGTATACTTTTTTTGTATAAGTCCTTTGAATATCTATTAGATGATATTATCTTATAAAATCAATTGGGCATATTATCTTTATAGAATATTTAAAATATTGTTTTTTCTTGATATTTTAAGTCATGTTAGGGTTAGTAAATTTTCTTATTTATAAACCTAGTTGCATTCAGTTATTTTGGGAGTTGATGAATTAAGAAGTTTTCTTTGCAAGTATTAACTTATGTTAAATATTCGGATAAAATAAAGTTAGGTTTCAAAGGTTTAATCAACTTTTGTTAGGTTTTTTATAGCTAGGGATATAGAGATAAGTAGAGTCTTAGCTAATCAAAATCCTTAATCTACGCCAGCGCCCTTGTGGTGCAGTGGCACTGGTGTTGCCCTAAGTGGCACGTCTTTAGGGGTTCGATCCCCTGCCTGCAAGCTTCGCTTGCCAACCCAAAAAAAAAAAAATCCTTAATCTACGGGATTCATCCATATCAGATTATGTTAAGTTTAGAAGGATTAAACACAGTAAAATAATTTCTCTGAGATAAAAATATTGGAATTATAGAATTTAACACCATTTCACTTCATTTGGAAATCATGGTAAATCTAGAAAATGGTGAGCAATATTCATCCATACATACAACCTAAACATAGAAACAAAACAGAGATACCCAACAAAACTATTCAATCCCAATTCTTGAGCTTGCAGTGGCATCCGTACCATCAAGGTCTTTCTGAGCTCTGAAAAATAATTCCGTGAAGAAATAGATTAATAGAACAACCTTTAGTTTAAAGAATCAAACCTAATACTTCATCGAGTTTTAAATGTAGGAGCTAGATAAAGGATTTATTTAAAATTTAAAGTGGTATTTTAGGCAAACTAACACACAATTTGTTATAAATAATTAATTTCTTTAATACCTATAAATTAGTTATCTAGCCTTTGCATTAAGGACCAAAGGGATACATCCTGCTAAGCATAAGATGAAGAAAGGTAGTCATACTTTTCGCTGGAAGGTTCTTACCTCCACACGTATTAGGGAAGGCTGACTAATCTAGATTCTGATCTACACATAATCTCAGAAATGTTAATACAGAGAGTCTGAATGCTCCAGTCCGGAATTTTATATTTGTTTTCCTACTTGCACTAATCTTATCTGTATCCACAATACATTAGCATATTCGTGAGTGAAATTTTCATGCCTTTATTCATTGATGCATATATAAAATTTCCTCTCATTCCTAGCAGAAAATTCATATTAGATCATGTGATCCATCTGCTGTATGCACATAGTGACAGATAATTATAAGCATTATCGTTAGGTGTGTTGTTATCACCTCATGGACCATATAAAATAACTAGTTGGTCGCCAGTTGTTCATTACAATTATTACAGAAGTGGTAGCATATGATCTTTGAAATTTTGAACCAATTACTCGTGCATGTGTTGGCAATAGAATCTGACGTAAATGCTTTTATTCCATTTGACTTGAACCATTAAATTTTATATTGGTTTTTTTATCTTCAACTCCTTCATTTAACTTTTCATGTTCTAGTGGTATTTAATTTTATTGATTTAAGTGTGTATTAAGCTTGTCTTTCTATGAAAATGGCTCAAACCAATTTGATAGGACCTACTCGGATCCACAATATTCTTTTTTCTTCTTTTTCTTTTTTTTTGTGGGTGTCTCATAGATGGAATGACTCTTGATTTATTGATTTAGGTATGTATTAAGTTTGTCTCTTTATCAAAATAACTTCAAGGCCATAAAACCTACCTCAACTTTATATGCATTCAATTCAATTTCTAACTAATCCACGTGCGACTCCTAGTGGCAATGAGGATTCTCTTTTCTTAACAAAAAAACTGGAAAATTGAAATTTTTAAGACTGCAAAGAAGAAGGATGATGAAATAGTCATAAAGTGATCCAACATAGTATATCCATACTAACAGAACAGTATTCTTAATCACATTTATATTCTAGTATGGACACTAATTTGGGTGTCCATGGTTATCCTAAATATTATCTGACTAAAGGTTGAAGATATTAAGAAGAGAAACTCTGGTTTTGATAAGTTGCCTTGAGATGCGTTCAACTACTACTTCTAGATCTAAAATACACGTCTCCAAATTTTCCAATTGGCTTTGGAAATTGTCAGTAGATATAGGCTTGTGTTTGTTGAGAGACTTCAAAACTGTATCACTTTGTCAAATTCATTTGCTTCTGATTCTTGAGAAACACAAGCAACTCTTCTTGGCTGCACCAGCTTGGAAATTACTGACCATTTGCCCTCTTCATATTCTTCCCCAAAGCCAAATACTTTCCACCTTCAACTGTGAATGCAGTTTCATCTCCTCTTCTCCTTCGAATGGCTGACTGAACTTCATGAACACATTCTTTAGATTGCAGAAGACAATCTTTAGCTGTACTACAAATATCCAAGAGCCTTAGAGACCTGTCAAGTAGCTCATCAACCAACTTTTGGCTTAATTCTCGCGCTAGGACTTGTTGGGTGATGTTAAGTTGAAGCAACTTATCAGTACATTCATGTAAATCTTGCAAGCCACTGAGTTTGTGGCTTAAAGAAGATGAAGTATTTGCAGATTCAGAGGACTTCAATCTCTTCAGGTGCTCCTCAAAGTGTGAAACAGGAGGTGAGGTGCAGAGGGAAAGCTATTAGAGCGTACATGTAGGGAGAACCTTGAATCTGATTCAATGGCTGCCATTTTTTTTTCTCTCCCTTAAAAGAGGGCTAAGATATTACTGATGCAATTTCTTCTGTGTACTTCTAGGTTTCAGAGGTTGACATCTCCTTATATAGCCAGATGATAAAGGTAGACAAGAAGAATATTTTTTTATTCACAAGTTACAAAATGGGCATACAATAATTATCATATTGATATGATTCTTTGCACTTCCTTTGCTCGTAGGAATTAGCATCAATTATTGATCCTTTGTCTGTGGGAGGAGCTGTTAGTATCGTTAACAAATAATCTGTGTTCAACGAACTTGAATGCAGAATAGTGGCGGGAATCTCTTCATCTTCGTAGTTCAAAGGTTGGTCATAAACATGAAGGTCTGTGGTACTAGGACAGGACATTGCCATTAAATATCATATGATAGAACAATTATAGGGAGGAACCCGAAAGGGCAAGTAGGTTTTGGAAAATGGACAAGTTCTCTTATTGTTCATTATGATGCCAATAAGAGAAGAGACAAATAGTCACAGGCCAGCTTGTTTATGTTGGAGCCTTCTACCCATTCACACATCTTATAGATGGATCTATTGGGTTGGCCAAAAAAAAAGATGGTTCTGTTGAACGGAAAAAACAGGGGAAGAAGGAAATATTCAGAGGCACAAAAGAGAGAGAGAGGGGCACGTATGCTGGACACTATGGAAAGTCAGATGTACGCAGGTCTTTGAATCCACAGAAGTGACTGCGAAAGAAATCTATCAACGGTGCATTCCATATCATGGAGGATGTAACCGATGGAAGACTTATTCACCAGGTTTTCCAGGGAGTATCTAGGAGGGATACGCACTGGACCCCGCCGTCTAGTGGAGTAGCAAGGGTGAACGTCGATGCATCCGTAATGGCGTGTACCGGATGCTCATTAGGGATGATCAGGGCCGTTGGATAATGGGGTTCCAGAAGGCACTTGGACAAGTCACAATAATTGCAACGGAGATCTTAACAATCCAAACAAAGTTGGAAGTTTGTTGTTCATTGCAACTAAAAGACATCCAGGTTTGCTCGGATTCTCTTGAATGTCTTTTAATTGCAAGGAGCGACAAACTTCGCTTTGCTCGGGGGTATATCATATGTCTAGAGAAAGTTTGATGTGTGCGGACATTTTGACAAAGAAAACCTACTCAAGAAGCTCTCAGACATACTTTCTTCCACATGTACCACCTAGTTGCATAGAACATTTTCTCATTGATCGTTCCTTTATTAGGGGCATGACCCCTAATTGACTTTTGTACATTTTTACCTCCCTTTTCAAGCTTCACTTACCTTTGTAATTCAAAAGAGGGAGAGAGAGATATACCAAACTTTTAAGTGAAAGGAGCCAAGGGACTGGAGAGAGATTATGACACAATTGATTTTACGTTTTACAGAGATTTTTAGTGTGTTTGGATAGCCCGTTGGAAGAATGGACACAGATTCCGAGGTAAATATGTGAAAGAAATTTTATCTCGATAAGCGTTGATGCTTGATATACTTTGGCTTCTTTAGATGCAATTTTTTGTTATCGTCATGGCATGTCTCCTATATACTATTAAAAAGATACTACCTCATGTTAGAATAAAATTCACTAGACTAATTGAAAAGGACTGAACAAATTAAATATATCATTTTAAAATTTTTATCTTTATTATATTTCGTTAAATTAATTAATTTAATTTATAAATTAGTATATAGCATGATTATACTTGTTTCAGGTCTCTCTTTGCTTCAGTTATGAATATTCTGTAAGGAGGCCCATCTCATGGTGTATCATTTTATTTTCTGATAATAGAATCTGTCTCTCATTATAAAAAGAAACTCCCCACTTATACCCATAAGTACGTTAAACAGTGTTTTTCCGCAAAACGAGACAATCTCCTCCACATATTTGCCTTGACTTGTGTGAATAAGTCCATAAGTACTTCTCCACCACTTTACCAAACGGACACTATAAAAAGAAGAAGCTTATTTAGGGAGAGTTACTAAATTCCAAGAGTGCTTAAATAGCTTACCCAGAAAGTATCACTTCCCCAAATTCTAAGACTGCATTAGATAGCTTACGCACACAAGCAAAACTCAAGCTGCTTATTAATAGTATTGTACTAGACAGGTGGTCGTGGGTCGTGACCATTTTGAAAGGACAAAGCAAAATAGCAAATGGAGAAGGCACTGAGAGCGTACATGGAGGTTCTGAGGCTAGTGAGGCGTTTGCCCAAGGACACAAGACCCTATTACGCCAAGTACGCGCGCGAGAACTTCGTCAATTACCGAGAAGTTGATGCTGCAGATTCCACCACTCTTGAGGATCTCTTCAACCGCACCTATCAGCATTCCTTGTGGGTTCTCAACAAGGTCTTCTTCCTCTGTTCTTGTTTCTTTTTAATGAGAAAAAACTTGGTTACGCTTCGATGCTTTTGTTGTTTATTGGTTGACCCATTTGCGGTTTGATGCGTTCGCAGTATTCGGTGGACAAATCTGCTGCGGACAAGCTGAAGGATGTCTGCTGCTCTTAACTTGCCCACCAAGTGTTTGTTTGTATTCCTCAAAGAGAAATAGAAAGCTTACTTTCACACTTTCTGTTGCCTGGCATGATTGTTTCTTGCTATAGATGTGAGCTTCCATTTTTTTTCCAGCTTTTGAAGGAGAGAAATCCTTAATAATGTTCTGCTTCAGCAGGAAAAACCTGGATTTATATGCCTGTTTAGTTATCTTGTCCCTTTACATTATTTTCCCCTGCTACTTTCAGTGTCTCTCCGTGTTAAGAGTTGTTTTTTCCCTATCTAATCACACACCGTTTATCTATCTATCTATCTAAGAATTTTTTTTTGCCAGTTTATATCTAGGAATTAAATCATATGAAGTTTCACTGTTATAACATGCCTCGTTTTGAGCTTGGTGCAATGCGGCTTTGGTTTAATAGCAAGAAATGGTACAACATTGACCAGTTGATTGTTTCTTTTTTTTTTTCAATTTTTAAGAATGATTGGTTCTTGCTTTGGCAAAACAGAAGATGGGAATGATCTCATCACTTCCAAACCAGTGTCTAA